>JAQIXS010001045.1:0-34641 GCA_034700785.1 Rossiulus vilnensis | reverse complement strand
AACGATCACGATTTGTGAATTCTGGGATTGGTTAATTACCTTGACGTGCATCCCAAAAGGTTGGATTGGAGTTGCATGCGGGTGTAGCCACACTCAATAAGCCAATTAAGTGATCGTACAGGACAGCAGCCACAGATCCTCGGAATGTCTTCTTTTTGTAGATCATGGCAGCCTTGGTGTAGGCCAGGGTGGGTTCAGGTTCGTCGTAATGGGCATCCTTGACCAATGGTGGAGTCCGAGACATCAGGGTGTCCACCACCAAGTAGCTCACCTGAAAACCAACAAATTGGCCCATTGAAAGGAAAGTCATGGGTGTTCTTGTATCTATTTTGCCAGAACAGATATTATTGGAAACATTTTATATAAATTAGATAAACTAAAACTAAACTAAACTAAAACTTACTGGATAAACAAAGAATTTTAAGGCAGTCATTTTGTTTACACTTATCAAAAACCATTTGATAAAACCTACACTTACACATTTTACCGTAAACAATTGTGAATAGCGTATTCAATAGTGAATTACAGGTGTTTCATTCAGTTTCACTCAAATAATATGAATACTTCAAGAGAAAAAACTTCAAAAGGAAAATGAAAAATGGACTTTGAAAATAAAATGTGGTATTACAGAAGTTAAAGATAAGTTTATAGTTCGTAGATGCCTCGTTAATAGATAAAGGTTATGAATTAAATAAAAATGCAAATGTTTTTTAAATAAAACAAATAACGATGGAAATCCAAAAGGTATGAAATTATTTTCTTATAATATAGAATTGAACCCTAAAAGTATTCAATTTAATCGCTGTCGAGGGCACATTAACTGAATTTTTCTTGCTATGTTTATTTTCAAATTGGAAAATTGCTTTTAAATTACAAAATTTAAATTTAAAAAACTTAAAATTTAAAAAATCTAACATCAGAGAACTTACAAAGTTAATTTCTATCGTCATTTTTTGCAAATAAAAACCAAGAAAACGTAAGGAGTAATTGCCTTCAAGTGCCTATCGATCATCCAGTTTAACTCAAAGTCTTCGTCGTCGTCTCCAAAAGGGTTTATGAGGGCCTCTGCCACCTGAAAAGAATTACTTCATGGTTAATCTGGTCCCTTGAAACGCAAAGAAAAAACCTGAAAAAACCGCAAAAAACCTACTTTCAAAAGTCCCATATAGAAGAAAAATTGTAGAAAAGTGAAAATAGGAATATATAAGTCGATTTGCTTCAGTTTGGCATCAGGCGTGACCCCATCAACATACTGGCGCCCAATGACACAAGCCCCAAAAAATGAATACGTCGCCAAGGTAACCACCTGCAATCCAAACGACCCACATAATGACACCTTTCATGATTTTGATAGTGACAAAAGTTAGTTATCCAACAAACACTAACCTGAGTGTAGACGAGTGGGATGCTAACCCAGTCATAACTCCACAACAAACCACACTTCGATCGAAATTCGTTAAATTCCTGGGGAAAAAATGGATTACTTAGAGAAGTTAGAAAACATTATATACAGTGTGCCTTCCCTTGTCAAATAAAAAATACATAAAGTCCAAGTCCATATTTGTACAAAAATTGCATACAATTTCATTCAGTTTTAGGCATGCTATGAGTTACTCACTTCAACCAAGAGTTTCAGTCCTTGGCTGTCTGTAATCATCTTGTTTTTCTTGGCATCTTTGATCAAGCTGATCAACCACGTGCACGGGATCCAGTAGGTGTTGAATTCGGATGAGGGAACAGACTGGTAAATTTCCAGCTCCACTTTTGTCATGAAACCTAAAATGAACCAACCAACTAGTCATTTTTCCAATCATGAAAACTAGGAGGTTATTATTATAGCTAGACATGATCCATCTTATAGCATCTGAACACATCAATTCTTACAGAATACAATTTGATGACTTACATGTAGCCAGGCAATGGATCAGAATGAAATGTGGTTAAACTGTATAACCACAAAAATAGGATGTCTAATAATGGATATTTTATGTATAATAATCCAAGGATTTGGAGGATCCTTAAAGATATATCTGTCATTAAGATGTTCAATTGTATTAAACGGTTGGACGAAAAATAATTGTTTGCACAAATAACGCTTTATCAAATAATCTTTTGAAAAAGGAAATGACAGCTTCCTAATCCTCAAGCCCAGACTAACACGGGGGGAAAGGCTAAATATGGCTATATTTGGGGTTACATATGCATAACTGGTAATGTATGAGCAACATATGACCATATATGGCCGTATATGAGAAATATATGGGAATATATCGATATACATGGACATATAGGTCCATTTGTATCCAATTTATGACCTAATCATATGCATTGTATGTCCATATATTAACAGGATATGGGCATTTGTGGATATGAACGGACATATATAGTGTATGGGTCCGTTTGTGGCTAATTTCTGATAAAACCATACTTGCAAAAAGTCAAATATGTGAACATTTCTAAAATTATATTTTCCAGGTATGGACATATTTAAATATGCATGAATTTTTCATTTAATCAAATATTGAAAAAGTCAAATATGTCTACATTTTTAAGATTATATTTTTATATCTGGACATATTTAAATATGCAGACATCTTGGATAAACAACGTATGGAAAAAGTGAACTATTTCCATATGTTTACAATTATATTTTCCAAATATGGACATATTTAATTATTCATGTTGATGTATATAGTCACATCGAAGGACGTAAAACATTAAGACCATTTTAGGTGCATTTGTCTCCAATTTTGGATTTAATCATATATGGAAAACATGGCCTGGTTTCCATGAATGTGTCTGACAGTTGTGTGATTTTCTAATGCCAAGTAGATCTCCCAAACATAATTTAATGGATGTAAATGCAAATCTTTAGTTTAAAACTTGTTAATCCACCCACCAACCTCCCTCTACCAGATGCTGCAGCGTGGGGAACCTCTTCTTGACCGCCATGCTGATGGACCTCAGGACCAGGATCAGGCTCAGGTTGAGGTATCGAGCCAACGTCCGGCGCATCATCCTTGAATGCTCGTCATTTCCGGTCACGTGCAAAGCGATGCAGTGGGCCAACCTTGTCATTGATGAAAGCAAATCAGAAAGCAAATCAGAATATCAATTGGCACATTGGATTTGGTCAGAAACCTGAAACAGACATGGCAATTCCAGCGTTGTCAAACTTGGATATTTCTGATTTGAGAAGAATTTTAACTGAGGATTTTATTCGTCTTGATTTTTGTTGCAAAACTTACAATCAGATGCACACAAATAATGCATAATGCCAATCGTCCAAAGTGTGACAACGCTCGAAAAGGGTGAATCTAACAGAGATTGGATAAGTCATAACAACAATGCCGAGAATTCACCTTACACCCTGTCATCTATAAAAATCATATTAAATATAATGCCTAAAATGCTTTAAGGTCACAACTTATTAAAAAATTTATTCAACTGACATTGCTATAAATTACTTAATTTCAAGATATGCGAGGATAATCAGATTGTATATAGATTTTAATTATCATAGTTTTTCTCCAAAAAATTGTGTCATTTTTAAATTAAAAATACGTTTTCTCAGACATACATCAATCATTTTGTTCAACTGACATCGCCATATAATACTTAACTTCGATAACGATAATAGTGTTTTTTTAAATAAACACAGATAAATAAAAATAAGAATTTATCGTGTTAATCAACTATATCTGTTCAGTTTTATCTTAGCACGCTGGATGATTTGGTAGGGAAAAATTGTAAAAATGTGTTTTGGAGCTAGTTTTTGGTGATGGGTATGGCTGCTCTAAAAGGCGGCAAACACTAAGTGCATTCATGCACTTACGATTGCCCCCATACGACTTCTAGGGGCAACATATATCAGAAGTCACTGGAAACTTGCATAACTTTGTTAAATGTTATCATAGTAATTAACCATAATGATACATATTATTTTTATAATTGACGATAATTGAAATTGAGCATTACATGGGCTCTTTCTAGAAAATCTAAAATATTAACTATGTTTATTGACAGTGTTTATTCTCAAGTTGCAGAATTTCATTATTTTATCAGTATGTGGTTCCAGAAAAACAACCAGTATATTTATTTTTATATCTCTAATAAGATTAATAAGATTAACTGAGTTTTGCATTTAAAATGCTTTGAAAATTCATTGAATTTAATTTTGAAATCAATTACAGTCACATATGAGCTATCAATCGAAAATGACAAAGTTCTAACAGTATCCGTGTTTTTTTATAAACAGAATGTAAAACTTCCTCTGGGTTATTCTTAAAATAATAAAGACAGCCTCTCCCAGATCCTCCTGCCTGGAGCAAGTTCCTGCTCGGGGTCCAAAAAAGTTAATGTCAATGACTTACTTGTCAGGCCAAGGGATGGCCATGTACTGTTGCCACCATCTGGCGGCCACGAAGGAGACATAAAATCCACTAATGAAGGTCAAGGGTATGAAGTTGATGACCGTATCACAATAAACTACTAGCTTCTCGAAATCCCTGAAGAATGGGTTGGCATTGAAGAGGTGTTGGCAGGAGAGAAAACAGAGAAAAAAGGACTTACTTGTCAGGCCATGGAATGGCAAGGAATTGTTGCCACCAGCGAGTCACAACCAACGTCACGTAAACACCCAGGACGAAAGACAAGGGAATGAGACCCAAAAATGTGTCGAAGTAAACAACCACCTTTTCGAAGACCCTAAAGCGAAAAGAAATACCAAAACATGCCCTAGAGGGCATGAGAAGCATGTTCTTCAAAGCGCCAAGAAGGGGAAGAGGCAAGCCAACACACCGGAAGTTAAAAGACAGGCTGGAGACACATGCTTGGACATGACGATAGGATCACATGGACATCAGTCTGTTAATTAAGTCGTTTAGTTACTCCTGACATGATTTGTAAAATTAACATTTATGTAAACGTGTGGAAAATTTGAAAACTTGCTTTAAATTAATTAAACAAAAATGAACTAAGCTATGGAATCATAAATTTATACGTGTTTTTATACCAATATCTGTTTAAATGAGATAATGTAAAAATGGGAAATAATGATAGTTCTTGAAATTTAAGGAAACGTAATTTTATATTTTCATTAAAAATTAGATCCGATGTAGATTTATAATAACATTTTAATTACATTTTTTAATTAATATTTCTTAATGCTACACATGATTTGCTGAATTAAAATTAATGGAAAAATAAGGGAAACATTTAAGTTAATTGCTTTAAATTAATTAAGTATAAAGAAATAAATTTATACTTGTCTTATATTTTTTTAATGAATAAGTGTGAAAAATGCGAAATATTAACGGTTAAAAAGGCAGAAAAGGCAACGGAGGGAATAGGCAACGAAGTGGTTTAATAAATTTAATAATGACAATAAATGTATACTTGCATGAAGATTTTAAAAAAGTATCAACTCCGAAAGTTGAGGAAATTTAAGAAGAAAAAACGGTAATTTTATATTTTTATCAAAACCTTGAATCGATGTAGATTTTAAGGAATAATAGGAATTACGCCAATGATTACGAGAACAACACTGCTGCCACACTTTATTGAATTTATTTTTTTTAAAAAACAGGCAATGTATAATTTCATGACAATTTTCAGATCGATTTAAATTCTAAATTTTATCATGCTATTTTTCTGAAGAGAGCGTATAATGTAACGGATAATTAAATTAGAATTCCGGATCGATTTAAAATTATGATATTTTACAAGCATGATTTTGGTAAAACAGGTAAAATGTTACGGAAATTATTGGTTTGTTAATAAAAAACAACCAAAGAAAATAAACGAGAACTTTTGCTAACCTTTTGTTTAGTCAACGCTGTCTACCTTAACAATTCATCGTATATATTTTGTTTATTAATTGTACGTCAGTGCTTTAAATTACTAATCGCATTCATTTATCATAAAACTTTTAAAATTACAAATTTTATTTTAACCCTATTCACGTGTTCGAACTAAACAAACATAATCAGAATGCAAACGGCAAAGTTTAATTTCATGTTACGCCTAATTTTATATGAAAAGCATCTACTTATGCTAACTTATCCTCGTTGTTTTAAAACGATTATCATTGGTTATAAGCGTATAAAACAACTAAAATGTTTCCCCTTTAAGATCTAGATCTTGTTTTTCTTCCCTTTCTGCTATAAATATACATTGCATCGCAAGCTCAGGTTGGCTTAACAAACATGGCAAGCTAAGACTAGTCTTGGCAGTGTTTATTATTGACAAATGCTCTAAATGTGTACACTTAGATGCACACCAAGATACAGAGCTGATATCTTAATTTTGTTTTAGTCAAGAATTTAAGAGAATAGCTTCAATTCACGAATATTGGAAACGTAATATTAATTACAATATTAATTTACAACTTCGTGCTTTAATAACGCAAAACCACATGTAGGATGATTACCTTTTAATTTATTGGGATTCAAGAAGCGTTTGGCGTAATAAAAAGGTGTTTATAAATTTGCGTGAAGATGATTTGTAAAAATTCTGCAATATTTCTAATTTTTTTACGTCGTAAAAGGCACAACTTAAAACAAATTGGTTTTTTATAGACACGTGAACATTACTTATTTTACTGTAAACCAAATTTAAAATACAGGTTATCATTCAATTTCTAAATTCTATTACGGCGTTATTGCTAAAACGTATTTTTTTTAAAGAATTACTATTTATTTTTATATTCAGCATGCACACTGCACTGTATTAATAAATACGGAATGCAGAATCAAGACGGAAGGATATAAATATATGTGAATGCAGCTACGTTTTTGCACAAACGATGTTAAGTGCGAATGTAAACGACGTATATCGAAACATTCTTAGGAATTTGTACCAAAGTGAGATCTCTCATCGACAAAAAATACATTGAGAGAGGAATTTTTGGGGTGTTTTGTCGCCTTGGTGCAGACCTCTATTGGGTAAAATTTCCAAAAATAAAATCAGTTTGGCAACAGGCCCAGTGATACCAAATATGACACCAACTAGTAAAACACACGAAACTCTTGGGTGTCAGAACAAATGCATAATTTCGAAATTATTGCCGCTTTTAACGACCCGTTAAATGATTAACTAACCGCTGTTTTAATGGCCTGAGCCAGCGTGTTTGCTGTTTTAAAGTTGTTTTTGGTTACAAAGTCAGAGGCAGCACCAGCTCAAGGACTGTTTGGAGCACACACCAAAGACGAAAACCCCTCTGAACCAAACTACGTTTTCTGGATTTGTATTACACTCAATTAAATACTATTAAATTGAAATGAAAAAGCTCAATTAATTCTGGTCTGGGTTGTAATCAACATCATTGCCAAATTGAATTTGTATTAAATTATGGCTACTCTTTAAAATTGGATTTTCAACTTCCAATTTCAGGATTGAAAATCGATGAAGATTTCCTGGAAGTTTACCGAATTTCATTGCTTCGTTTGCGATCTCAGTAAATTCTCCAGAATACAATAAGAAACTGTGAAAACAGACTATAAATGTAAGGGAAATTATATTGATTTCTTTCAGAGAAATCTAAAGGAATTTCTCAGAAATTCCTCATCTGATCTATTCTTCAAAATTCGACAAATTAGATTTCAATCTTTCTGAATCACATTTGAGTTTTGCAAGGCTTATCTTAAGAATTTGACTGGATTAGTTGGAATCTTGATGTCGTAAAATGATAATACCTTTATGATTAACATTTTAAAGATTTATTATAAATTCTTCGTAATTAGACAAAATCTGTTCCGATCAAAATGAATCACGTGCAATCATTTCCAGGAATTGTTTTATAGAAATTAAAGAAATTGATTGCAATCTTTATAAACCATATTAAATGCTCCTACAGAATTTTTAATAACTCGACTGAATCGATTGCAGTCTTCCTGAAATTTTTGCAAAATGTTTTCATAATTCGACTGCAATCTTCCTAAATCAATTCCAATCTTCCTGAATTGCATTGAAATCCTAGAAATGTCCTAAAATTTGACATGATTATTTGCAATCATTGACGCAAACTGATGAAAGTCTTTATGATTCACATTTTAATATTTCTGGGTAATTCTTCCGAATTTGACAGAATTCACTGCACTTTTAACAAATCACTTGCAAAGATTCACAAAATTTCTACAGAAATAAATGTAATTACTTTGAATCTTTATCAAGCAAATTAAAGACTCTTACAAAATTCCTAAGAATTCGATTGAATTGATTGCAATATTCCTGAATTAATTATAATCTGCCTTAATCATATTACAAATAAATTCCTACAAAATTTCTTAAAATTTGACAAACCTATTTGCAGTTTTTTTACGCAAACTGATGCAAGTCGCCATGATTTAATTTATACAATTTATTAGAAATAAATTCTTCATATTTCGACCAAATTCATCGCATTCTTACTGAATCACATTCATATTATCCCCAGGACAAACAGAATGAATTGCAATCTTACAATACCAATCACATTTGAAAATTCCTAAAGGATTTCTTAAAATTGGACAAAATTATTTGACACATTCGTGACGGAAACTGATGCAAGTGTTCATGATTTACCTTTAAGATTCATTAGAATTTTTTTAGAATTTTAAAGTATTTATTGCAATTTTATTCCACGTGAATTCTCAAGAATTTCTACAGAAATAAACGTGATAATTGCAACCTTTATGAGCTACATTTAAAAGCTTTTACAACATTTTTAATTGAATTGAAAATCCCAGGAATTTCCTAGAAATTTGACAGAATGAGCTACATTTGCAATCGTTGACACAAACTGTTGCAAGCTTTTTTAATGACACACACTTTAAGATTTTTTTACAAATTCTCCAGAATTCGACAGAATCCGTTGTAATCTTACTGAATCACATTCAAATATTGCCTAGGATTTTTACATAAACAAACAGAATAAATGAGAATGAGAGAATTATGAGAAGTTCTTGGCGAATTATTTAAAAGAATTCCAGGAGAATTTCTCAGAATTAGTCCGCGTCCTTCCAATCTTTGGCCAAGAGACATAAACCGATCATAAATCAAGAGTTCCTTCGAGGATGAGGAGCCAGGGTTCGCCTCCTGGTCCCCCTAGCCCCTCTCTCGTGGGGCTAAATTTAAACCCCGAATTCGAAGGTGAATTCCGTTCGTGTTTGGGCACGTCCGGTACCTCCCTCAAGGTGCGGACCAACTGCCTTGAGAGTCTGAAGTATGAGAGGTAAAATGTCGACAATGTTTTTCGGAAGATAATATTAGCAGGTTGACCTAATCTCTCGATGCCAGTGATGCCAATGTCAGGAAGAGAAACTAGTTGAGAAGAGAATTCTCAACCTGAAAAAAAAAAACACCTCGAAAACAGGAAACCCATTTTTCAAAAATGATCCTTGGTGTCATTTTTGCCATCAGAAGTAATTGAGCGAAATCCAAGGCTGGTTCCGGAAAGGTAAACAGAGGAGCACCAGGCTAAATCGACAAGGTTTATGATCACCCTCGCAGAAATGAACACTTAGGCCTAATAAGGTTGTTCAAAAACTGAACGGAAATAAGAGTTGATATGGCCGAAGTTTGGTATCTGGGGAGAAATTCATGATGGAATTCTGAATGCGGCCTGGTTGTGGTTTTGAGTGACCATTCACTGTTGACCATCAAGGATTTGTCAAATCTTTTATTAATCGATTATGGAATTTCAGAACATTTTTGCGTAAAACTGGAATCATTCGAAAATATGTAAAATTCTGGAAGTTGAGGCTGATTTCTTGATGAATTCCTGTAAAAGTGGCATTATTCGAAAATTAATGAAACGATTCTGTAGTCAAATGGTGAATTTTTTGGGTGAATTTCCGAACGTTTTGTGCAAAAAAAATCATTTTCAAACACGTACAAATTTTGGATTTGAGGTCAGCATTTCTTGGTGAATTCCTGGGTGAATTTTAGAACATTACATGTATGTGTGAAACTAACATGATTCGAAAATATGCAAAGATTTTATAGCAATTTATTGGTGAATTTCAGAGAATTTTGCGAAAACAAGCGAACATTCTGAAGTTAAGGCCAGTATTTTTTTTGTGCAAAAGTGGCATCATTCGAAAAAAAAAACATTCAAAATTTTTGGGAAAAAAACAAGATGTTCGTAATTCAGAACAGAAATTATGGGTGCAGTCTAGTCATGTAGGGTGTCCAATTGATGGTCGTGAAGAGTAGATTTCAAAAATAAAAAATGCTTTTAAAATTTTAACAATGCGATTTGTAGAACTTCAATTTTTAACCAATATAGAATGACTATAAAATATTTCACTCCATTCAGTACTGACATTATTCCACGTGACATCTTTGCTGACAGCAGAGGGCTGTGCTGAATTGAAACGATGCCATGTTTCAGACTTAAAATTTAGACTTTAGGTCTCCCAAACTCAAGCGTTTGCTTTTTCAGAAACTTTCCAACTGGTTTTATTCCGTCAGAAGACAATAATTCCAGACTGAGGATACTCAGGAAAATAGCCAATTGTTTGGGATTACGGGCCTAGCTTAAATATAGCATGCCATAGGTGTGCATTTCCATCATATCTTTCTAAATTAGACGTCCATGTATTTATAATCAATTTTGTCAGCCTGCAAGGCCAGCCCCTAAACTTTTCAAATTTAAATAGCTTGCTCTTGCAGGGTGCCAAAAAAGACCACGTGTTTCTTTTCTGACATCAAATATTTGTTTGGCTGGGTCAAATAAAGCTAACGTTTCTAAAATTACATATATGTACAAAAGGAACGTGTTCTTAACATGACAATGAAAACATTATTTCGATAGTGACTTTTAAAGTACAGTGTATGAGCTTTAGCTGATGGGTATTTGCATGGCTTCAGTTTTTGGAGTCCTTCACATGAGCTGTACACATGCATTTTTTAAATTGTAGATATATGTAAAATGTTTGAATTAAATTAGAAGTTATTCCATTTTATAATTACATATTATGATGTGATTTTTTTAAAGAATACTCTCCTTTGTTATTTTAACATAATTACATAATGCGTGTAAACATTTGAAAAAAAATGTGAATAATATGTATTAAATTTAATACATAAAATTCCTGCTATATCTCCCTTGTGGACACAATATACTTAAGAAATACTATTAATTAATAACAGCAATTTACAAATTAGTTACATGGTCTTAAAGAAAAATCTGTCTCCTTCGAAAACAAATCACTCTTTCCTATTTAAAATTTCGTTAATTAATCATGAAAGTTATCAGGTTTTGACAATTGCTGATTCACGTTTCAGAATGTTTTGTTTTCAAATCGTAGAGAAATGTAACATGTTTGAATTTAATTTGAAATCAGTCCATTTTATAATTACACATTATAGTGAATTTTTTAATTGTACACTCTACTTCGTTATTCTAACACAATGACACAATGCGAGTAAAACTTTTTTAAATGTAAATAATATGAATCAAATTTAATACAGCAAATTACTGCTATATCTCCCTTGTCGACACAACATTTTTAAGAAATACTATTAATTAATTGCAATAATTTACAAATTATTTACATAATCTTGAAAAAAAATACTTTATCCTTCAATAGCAAACCATTCTTTCTTATGTGAAAGTTATTAGGTTTTCACAATTGCTGATAGACGTTAAAACCGATGTGCTAAAATGATCATCCATATCTAGTACGAACGTACTAGCCGTGTCTGGAAAGTATCTCAAGACGTCGTTGTTCTCGCAAATCAACAGCTATTTAGTTTCAAGAACCCTTAACTCTTTTATTTCGGGAATCATCCCCAGGATAGCACCTGTCATCAACTTATGATAAGGCCAACAGCAAGTGCAAAATTTGGCAAACGTTGACTACATTCTAGCACCTTATAAAAGAAGGCCTAAGGAGACAATCAAATACATGTCAAAACATTTGTGAAATAAAACAAACTAGAAATCTTATTTAAATAATTTGAAATTTGGACAATGCATGAATTAACAGCCGATTTAGTTCTCAAATTTTGATACGAGGCATCAATCTAAGTAAATTGTTACAGGATTTTTCGAAATGAGATTATCATGTTATTTTAATAATCCAGTTAATAAAGGAAATTATCACTATCAACACGAGTTACATGTTGATGGAATTTTCGAAATGACTGTGAAAACATGTTTAAAATTCACATTTAAATTATCCTTAGAAGATAAGTTGATTTGAAGTTCCAAATTTCAAACCTTTTCTCGTTATTGACTTCAAAGTGAATTTTGCCAAATACGATAAACAAAAATATCGTATAAAATTATTGTATCTTAACACTATATACCAGGGAAACTTTATTGTGATTCGCTAAATTTTAAAACTTTACCACTGGAAAAACCGTAAAAATGAGTCGGTTGTAGAACTGAGAATTTGGACAGTTGCAAAAGTGAGAAACTAGCTAATTAAACTTCACAATTAAGATTAAGTCTCGATAAAATCGTGTCCTATCTGAAGTCAATTTAGACATTATCTTACCTCATAAGGGCACAATTTCTGCTTGCACAAAACGGTTTTTTTTATCCCAAAACGACAGATGGAAGATTTTCTCGAAACCAGAAGCAGTTTAAAATAAAATACGATTGCTAACAGGCGATTTAACTGGCCATTAGTCGATTTAGCATTCTACGTTCCCACTTATGACAAGGCAGAATTTGGCATTGGCGTCAAACCCATTGTGAGGAGCGGGGAGATAATGGGCCAGGAACTGCCTAAGAATGCTCCCACCCTAGTCAGGAATTTAAATTTAAATCTGGTTAGAGCAACATTTGGTCCCTGACATTTATAGTGCCGTATAAATCGAGGAGAGGAACTATTTTTATAACAAATAAACACAATTACTTTCCAACAAAACTAACGACTGGAATCGTTACACGAAGAAGCAAGTAACATTTCACGAATGCAAAGTACAAGTGCATTTTGTCCAATCTTCCTCTAATTAAATTCTTAATAAAACGCTCTGCATGCATCTCATAAATATATGCAATATGAATGTACACACAAGTAGAAGGATTATTAGTTTTAAACATATAATGCAATAAATAAATAAGTATAAAACACTGTGGCATTACTGCCCACCTTGTGGAGGGTGTATTTTGCAATACAAATTGCAATGGAGTTTTGAAAAAGAAATAAGCAATAGAATTCTCTAGAACAAAGTGCAACAAGTCCTTCACGTCACACTTTCATTAAATTAGAAATTATTCTTTAATGTTGTTTGGATAATTTTAAACTGCATTACATGACAGTTAAAAAACAAATTATACTGATATGAGGAATGATTGGCGATAAATAAAAATATATAAAATAAGCAGTTTAAATAATGAAATGTTATGTTATTATTTTTCTAATTTACTACCTGGGAGTTAAATTAAATAAAAGTAAATGTATCAAAATAGAAAGAAATTTATAGAAATCGAAGGAAATGATTTTTAATGTTACATTAACACTTTCAAAGTTAGTTATTTAGCGGTTAAAATTAACTACATTGTGCTAACTCAAGAAATTACAAGTGAAAAGAAATATTTTAATTAGTTTTAAATCGCAATATTTAGCAGCTAGAATAAACTCTGTAGTTTTACAGAATTGCGTGCAATAGATAGAAATAAATTGAAATTAATATGCTAAAGGTCCAATAATAATGTCTAATTACATTATACCGTATTATAGAAGATTGAACAATGAATGGAAATAAAAATAAAACTTTATCAATTGGCAGATGAAATAAATCAAATTATTGGTGAAAATTAAATGGAATTTTCTTTTATAAATCTATCTGCCTTGACGTTTACACATCCGATAAAGTTTATAATTATAAGTCGTGCCTTCCAGGACCTTAACTAGCAAGTACATCAAGGATGTCTTCATATATTTCAATTAGTTTTCACCTTAATTAATTTCCATACAATATCATGACGATTGTTTGATTTGTCAAAAGCTTCGAAAATTACAACGAGCAGTAAGCAATTCTTAATAGCACATGCTAGATAATAAAGATTCAACTTTAACGTCCAACGAAAATAATTGAGATTAGTTGACATTTAGACACATTTAAAAGTAAGGTTATGACCAGCTTCCCCCATTTGGCGGGCAAAAAACAACCAAAATATTACAAAGGATAGAAGCTAAGGACCAATGAGAGACTCGGAATTCTAACACAAAAATCCATCACAGATTCAATGCTTGTTTTTGGATTTCTATTATGCATCAGGAATACTATGACTGTTGGGAACAGATAACGTGGATGTTGAATACATTGGTGTCTGCCATAAAGTGTAGCAAAAGGGCATGTTGCCACAAGGGTAGGAAAAAGATACATTGACATGGTAAGAATTCGAAGGAATACAGGTAAGGGAAGTTAAGAAAACAGCTAAAAAAAAGCTAACATTAGAATTAAAGAAGAAGACATTGATGAGCCAGAGCTGATTACGTGGATGTGATGCAGGAAGAAAAAAGATGTTAGGGAGGAATGAAGAGATAAATGAGAGGTGATAAAAAAATAAATTAAAAATATAATTTTAAAAAAATTAAATTGGAAGTGATGATAAAGAACAAAATTTTGTGTGTGTTTGAGGCAATTGCAGAAAGTAAAATTGAATGCCCCCGATGATGAGTCAGATTTCAAGAGCATATCTCCAGATCTGCACCAGAACAACTCTGGAAAACCACGAAAACCAAAGGTTGTTTGAACTTGCTGTCAGAACGACAGGCAAAGCCTGAATGACAATGAATAAAGATCGAAAGACTTTTGGGAGGACAATGAAATGGAGAAGATGCATGGATGAGACTGCGATCATGCAATAGGGGGAAACTAGATTTGAATGGTCACTATGAGGATGAAGGAGATGGATCAAGAAAGACGTTTTTCAGAAGGGTAATGACAAATAAATTGATGGAGTAGATCCATGAGTGAGAATGTGATCATGCAGGAAATGTGGCTACCATGGAAGGAATTTAAAGATGAAGAATGAAATGGGGGAAACAAGAAACAATAGGAATCGAGAAAGAGGGAAGACCTAACAGGTGGACACCAATGCATCTATCGAGCTTGGAGAGACCCCAAACACGTGACAGGACTCACACAGCAACCATTGACGGCCATGTCCACCCCGACCACGGATCTTCACGACACCTGAAGCAGTAGTTGTGTAGTTGCGTTACAAATTCTGGTTTCATAAACCAGGATTTGTTGATCAGGACTTGTTGATCAAACTTCACGGAAAAGAAATGTAATCTTTTTACCTTCTTTTTAAGCATCCTTAAAGTGAAAGTAAAACAGGTCAATAGGTGATTTTTCCTTTCCGTGAAGTTTAATCAAGTTCAATCAGCCATGAATTTTATCAAACTAGGATTTGCAAACTTTTCAACAAGTTATCAATAAAAAACAATGAATAAATTAATTACAGTGAAAGCTGTCGTCAAAGTGACCACCTTGCTTACAACGACTGATTTTTGGGTCCCTTGAAAATGCCCATTGTTTTTTTTCGATTTATTGACCGCCTGCCTACCTTGACCATTGACCACTTTTTGGGGGTCCTTCCTTACTATAGTAACTCTCCGTATGTTGACCGCTGTAGGGTTTTTTGAGCATAAATGAATAATCATAATAAGTTATGAATTGTTCAGACAATTTTGAAACCGTTATCTTAAGAATGTAAGTTGCATGCTGTAATTTCAAATAACATTTTAGTAAAGTTCATATTGCACCATATTACCGGTGTTTTCTTCACTGATGGACGTTTATAATACAAAACTTTAAAGCTACAAGATCAAAATTGAGTATAATAAACAATTTTTAAGGTACGTGTAATTTCAGTATGGCATCAGTAAGGTCAACTTTCACGCTTCTATTGAAATAACTTAATCTAAAATTTATCATAATAACATCTTAACTGAAGACCTAAATAGATGCATGTACATTCAACGTATTTTTTTTAATGATAGCGATGATAATTAGCTTTGTCTTCCGTGTAAAAATTTGGGGGAATTTTTTTTCGATACAATGACCACCTGCTTAAGGAGACCGACTTTGTCCAGTCCCTTGGGTGGTCACTTTAGCCAGGTTTTATTGCATTTTTTAAACTTATAAAAATTATGCATCGACCACCCGACTAAGATGATCGATACAGACAGGTTTCACTGCATTTTTTAAACTTTTAAGACAAAATTTTCTGCAGTCTTTAAATTTTGGTCCAATTTTGTCCGGTCCCTCGGGTGGTCACCATAGCTAGGTTTCACCGTAGTTGCAACTTGCAGTAATTGGTTGCAGCAGACGGGTGGTTGTCCATGGGCGGGGTGGAGGAGCCCAGCTGACCAGGAATAAGGATTGTGTCCTACCTCTTCTGGTCTTCCATGAGCACTGTCCTGTAGAGCACGCTGAGGAGGGTGTAAGCGAAGGTGAACCAGCACAGTTCACGCCAGACCAGCTTGTAGACACTGCCCTTCCACTTGAAGAGCAGTCGGGTGAAGCCGCCGGAAGTGGACGAGGCAACGTCATATTGGTAGCTCACGGTCATCGCTTTAATCCTGGCGCAGCTCTTGCAGGAGTAATCCTCTTGGAGGGACAGCTTTTCGTAGTTTCAGAGTAATCCAGCACGTCTGGGGAGCATCTTGAAGCCGAATTGCGTGGCCTGCTGCTCTGTTACTGTGCAAGTACGAAAATACCACTTTCCACAATTATCGTTGGCAGCCCAGGGGTTGGCAAGGGGCCAGGGGCGACAGGGGTGCAACTGAGGGACTCGCTTTTGATGGGGTTTTAGCAGTCCTCGTGAGTCCTCCTCCCATCAAGACAGCGTGTAGCCAACCTCCAGGGATGGTGACGATGGTGTGTAGCAGCTCTGCATGTCATGAAATCCCTTGTAAAACCAAATTAAACCATCTCTGGTAGCAATGGGGGCATCACGGTGCTGATGAAGTCAGAGATCAGTCTTGTGTAGGAGCCTCTAATACTATGGACCATCATGACATGCAAAAAATAAGAACATCTTTGATAGCAATATGAGTGATAATATGTCATTATGAAAATGGCATTTAGAAAATGATTAATGAGAAAAATCGTTGGTAGAAACACGGATCATACTGATATTATCTCATTATGAAAACGACATTTAGGAAATAATAAAATAAGAAAAAAATCTATTAGCAAAATGGATCAAAGTGATAATATGGCAACATGAAAATGACAGTTAGAAAAAAAAAATTGGAAAAAATCTCTGATAGCAGCATGGATCAGAGTGATAATAAGGTATTTTGAAAATGACATTTAGGAAATAATAAATTAGAAAAATCTTTGGTAGCAGTGGTGCTAAAAACCTAATTTGATAACCAAGATTTTACGCATGCAAAATTATTCAAAAAGATCTGATTTAAATTACACCTGAACTTTTACCACGTTCTTTTCTTTTTTCCAGCTTCGTAAAAATGCTAAAAAAAAGGCTCAAAACTCTCAATAAATTCTCAAAAATAGTACTGCGGATAACGCATCATAGAGGGCGCTGGCAGCTCGCAGTGATTGCAAAGTACAGAAAACATCTTCAACTGGTCCCTCGAGGACCTAATTTCCCAAGGATGGTTGTGCGGATTCCAGGAAGTCAGTCAATGAATTAAAATACTTTAAAATCTCAGCCAAGCATGGAAACCCGAACAGGCAGAGTCCAACTGAGTACAAGAGAATCCTCTGATGCAGAACCCCTTGCCAAACCTCAATACTGGAATTCCGGAAGCTAAAGAAGAACGGCGCTTATTTTCTAAAATTAATTCGGCGACCATGGCCCATAAAAGCGAAATCCAAAGAGTGACAAATTCGACAATAAGTACCACATGCAGGGGAACTGATGCCAACATTTTTTTTTGCCAAAATTGCTCCTCTGGGACAATGTTCCCAAGGCTAACCACGCCCAGGGGGAATGTTGAGGAAGCACAAACATCTCGGTTAAAACGAGAAGTCTGGAGATTTATAAGAATCAAACATTCTGCCAAAAGTTTTTAAAAAACGGAAAAAAAAAATATTTAAAAAATTGCTGTTCTCAGAAGCGTTTGTCAATTTCAAAGCAAAAATTGTTAATTAAGAAAATGCATAAACATGTATAAAGCTGAAATGTCTCAATATGATGCTGTGCTACAGCCATGACCAAATATGGTAAGAAATGAACATTCTGTATTTTATGATGTCATCATGTCTACCTGATGCCTTTTTATGATGGTTATTTTTCACAGAAAAACCTCCCTTAAAAAGACATCTAACAACGGATGCAGTGTTTTGCCATTTAATGCTATTTTTTTTATTACGAATAAAGAAAATTTCATTCAAAATTGCTTCATGTCAGGGTCTCATTTGCATAAACTAAATGATTGAATTTTGAGCAATTTGGCGAAATTTACCACAACTTTAAATATTCATTTTGTATCACGATTGCTAAATAACATGACGAATAAAGAAATCACATTCAATATTGCTTCATGCCAGGGTTTCATTTGCATAAATTTCATAATAAAACTTTGAGATTTTTGGCGAAATTGACTATCAAAATGAGGAAAATGAAGTCAATTTATTCAAATTTTGCTTATTTTTGATTAAAATAAAAATGTTAAAAGCCGAAATCTGATTGAGAAACACCAACGAGAAAAAATTAAATAATTCAAATTTTTTGCAACATGTCTGCAAATTAAAGGAATAACTTAACAATCAGGCTTGATTTTCAAAATTTCACTGCCAGTAGTTCAGATAATTATGAAAAGCAAATTTCGCATGTGTTGTAATTATTCTATAAAAAAAATTCCCGGACAAGCATAAAAATGCTTGTAGAATAAAATAAGAAAAAAAACTTCCAAATACTGAAATTTTTACTTTTTTTGAAAAGTAGAAGGTGTGCTTTGGAAAAAGAGAGAAATTCCCTATTATGGCATAAGATACTTCCTATGTTGAGCAGTATCTTAAACAATAAAGCACTGAAAAGAATTGAAACAATAACATTTCAGATTGAGGCGATTTAAGGCTGGCATTTTAGCCGATGAAAACTTCCTTGAATTTTGCATGAAAATCTAGAATTTCCCTGACCTTTCCATATTGTTCCTACATACCAGACAGTTCTCGATTTTCCAGGTCAGTGGGAACTCTGCATAAGACAGGAATCACTGAGAAAACAAGTCAATAGAAATTCGTTTATTTTATAAATATGTCAATAAAAATATTCTGGCACATACAAATAATTATTAAAACACGATGTTAATCACCACCGACTTCATTCGCTCGCAGTAACTACAATTATGCAATGGCAGTAATCGAAAAATCAAATTCCAGTTTTTTTTTCAGAAAAAAAAAAATTGAGAAACATTTCTCAAATATTCCATTGGTAGCTCTGAAAGGTTAACGGTTAACACAATAACTCCAGGCATCAACTGCCTAGCAAGAGGCCATCTTGTCTACTTAAAACTACAAAGCTTATTTACAAACGCATTTTGGGAGATTCTCGCATTGGCAAGCTGCACAAAAATTAACAAAAATGGGAGCTAAACGCCACTAACCAACATGTAGCCATTGAAACAATTGCGATAAAAGAATTCGATTAAATATGAATTTTGTGACTAAAGCATGTCATGCTGTCATGCAATTTTAAACAATAAATATGCGGGGGGCATTTAAATCTTTCGTAAAATAAGTTCTGGTATAATTTCGCTAAATCGTCCAATGATTAATTCAAAGGCATGAGAATAAAACATCAAATTCTAATCAATAACTTTACAAAGTACTAGAAAAGCGACATTTATAGTCTGTTCAAAATTAGAATATGCTGAGCCAAAACCAATCAGAGATATTGAGCTCATAGATTATGCCTTCCAGCATAGAGAAAGCCACACGGGACAAGAAAGACTAATTGAAAAACAGGCTCTTGCATTCAATTGGTCAATTTTAATTCTAGTTTTGAACAGACTATAGCATATCGAGTTTTAACACATTTTATGATCAATTTAGGAAAAAAAACTAACACTGCTTTTAAATAGATAAAATTAATTTGAATCGTTCACTAATTTTGATTAGAGATAGGTTAAAAATTGGGGAATCAGAAAATCGCAATCATCACCAATTTCAAAAACATGGTTTTCGCAAGCGTTTCCAAACTAACAAGTGCTCTTCCCAAAAAAACATTATGTCCCCCAAGCAGCAAGAATTGGCCAGAAGCACATAGAATCCAGCTCAGCCAACAGTTTACATAATTATAGAAACATTAAAGCCAGAAGTTTAGTTTTTTTGGGGAGGAAATGAAGGGTTTACGGATGGGGGGATGGAGAAGAGTTACTCTCGCACACGATAACAAACATTTTCCGCTAAATAAAACAGCATTGCTACATCATATCAAAAAAAAAAAAAAAAAAAAAATTTAGAGAACAGGAAGCCTAAATAAGTTATAAAAATGTTCGCAGCGTATAATGAGAACTTGGATTGAGATTCTCGGCGAAATTTCGACCGAAACACAAAAGACGTATTTCGATACAAGGCACGATTAAAAAAAAAATTACGCTTGGATAATGGAATCTGCAAACACCCGAATATAAGACCAGTTAATAGGTTTTTTTAATCCAAATATCGCGTTTGAAGCAACGTCGGCAGGATTCTGGCCACAAAAATGCCACTGACAAGATGAGTCGAGCGACAAAACCGCTACAGGTTTTCAAACGTTTAAAAACTATTATCAAAAACGCTATGGATGAAAGTGAGATTCTATTTTTCAGATTTAAACATACAAATGAGAGTAAAAATAATCCGAGTTGAATATCAAAAGAACAACGACACGAACGGTACCGTGACACACAAAGACCGTAGCAGTTCTTAAGGAGTTAATAAATGATAATCTCAAGTCACGCATTGCCAAAACTCCACAAAGAAAACGATTCGGATGAAGAACTTCGGCAATATGGACAATTTTTGGTCTATCGAGTGACACTGAATTCGGGTTGTGTATGATGATAAAGAGGAAATCTGATAAAAGCCATTTTTCCCATCAGATTCTTCTCCAGGACTCCTGGACTTCCACGTCCTAAAGGTGAAAGCAAGTTTCGGCAGTAATCGCTGAAGGAGTCCTCTCGAGATTCCGTCTCTGCACTGTCGCCTGGATCCTCATGTAGAATCTGGGTGCCGGGCACAAGAGCGATGAGGTGAATCTTGTTAAGCGTCCGATTCGATTCCATCTTGCGGAAGAATCAGGACTCTGGTGATCGACAGAGTGCCGTCGAAACGTTTTTCTCCTTTATGGCACACGAGGGGACAGGGAAGGGAGGTACGAGGTCTGTCAACAGGGCTGAATTAAGCTAAAAAAAACCTGACAAAACTTCTTTTAAAAAACATAAATGAGATGATAAAAAATCGCGAAATAAACCCGATACCCAACGAGCACATTTAAAGAACTCTTCAAATGCATTGCACTAACTCATTCTTCGAGGATCACTTAGGATCAAGAGGATCATTTCGATTGAACGTTGTCCGTCTGTGCAGTTCAGCACTTAATCGAGACTACGGTGAATATTAAGTCACTTTTCCGCTGTTTTTAAACGGACTTCCCTCGACTTAAATCTCAAGCTACTAGCCGTCATTTTCGAGTCGTAAAGTTTAAAGGTTGTACCATGAAACAAGTTTTTTTTTAAACATTATTTCCAGCCCGAACACGCACTGCCCTCGACTCCAACCAGCCCCACTTCCAGACCTCCGTAAAAAGTTAAATCTTCCTCGTTTCTGACAGAAAGGTAAAAAAGGGTGGAAAGGGTTAGGATATGTTCGATGGAAAACGAGATTGCAGAATCTTCGTCACACCCGGACAGATCTCTTGTAAATCGAGAAAAAAATCATAATAAAAAAAAGTCCGCTGCTGCATCGGCAATCTTCATCGTCCGAACGAGCACGACATTCGAGATCCTCCAGGAAGATGAAAAATTAAAATTTTGCCGAATATGGAGGTCAAGCGCCTCCCGAAGCCGCTCCAAGAAGTCCAAAAACTGACTGAGGACGCCATAAGCATGAACGCCGCATTGCTTATTGTTTGCCGCCGTACGTCGGATTCTTGAACGTGGACGTTGCTTGTTTGTAGATTGGATTTTCTCCCTGAAATGCCAAAAAAGTGGAATCTCCCTATTAGCGAACCCCAAAAAACTTTCGAGGGTCGAAGTCAGTAACCGGACTCACCGTGTCCCACTTGGCCATCTGCCTCTCCTTCTCGAACTTTGCGAACTCCCTCCGGTCGTGGATCGTGGTCAGCAGCTTCCAGATGAGCAGCAGCAGGAGACCGACGGCCACGATGCCGAGGATCACTCCCAGGATGATCATCAAGACGTCTACGGGAGGAGGACATTCTACCAACGAAAAATGATTCGAGAAACATCAGGATGGGCTCTAGCCGAAAAAAAGGATCGGACAGCTTCTCGAAACCTCTAAGAAGAAGAACAACCAAAAGTCCGGATTTGCTCGTATTCAAGCCGCATCTTAAAATATCAACTGAGTTTTATCGACATTTTTGAAAAGTATGCGTTAAATCCGTTCCCCTTAATCCAGAAAAAAGTGTGGCTTATACGCCAGCAAATATGGTATGCGCTTTTCGCAACATCCGTTAAATTTGGAACAAATTATTCAAATGTGTTTAAGCATCGCTGCTGCTAGCGCAATATTTGGATATCGTAAAACGTCAAGTCACGGAAGCATGGACTGCAGGTTCCGTAAATTTCGAAATCCAAGCTCTTAGGCCCACCTTTCGTCTCTTGCACGCGCACTTCCGGTTTCCCCGTAGCGTCGTAGCCGTAAACGAACGTGAACTTGCAGTCGTCCTCCTCATCCTTGAACACGCACATGCGCTCATCGTCCCTCTCCACTGTAAGAGAAAATGAAAATTATTACCGAACTAAGAATTTCAAGATCTAACATGTCGTAACAGTCAAGCGTTACCTTTCACTTCGGGATGCTTAGTGGCGTTGAAGCTGCAGTTGTAGCAAGGGTACTGGTCCTTCAATTTGCCGGTTTTGAAGACTTGGCACTGCACGCACGCCTGGTACTCCTGGCACTTGCGGGTGCAGGTCTAGAGAAACGGGGACGGAACATTTGTCAGTCTTTGAAAATGGATTTTGCAGCCATTATTTCCTAAAAACGTTTAGTTGAAAGGTTCCGCTAACACCGTATCATCAGCTTTCTTTCGAAGTCCGAAATGTGAAAGTTTTCAGGAAAGACAAATCACTTTTACAGCAGGTTTACTAAGTATTTCGATTGTGCAAAAATATACGAGATTATTTTTGGAAGTTTGGGAGTAGAAATTACACCACATATATTATAGTAAAACAATGCAATAATTAAGATTTATAACTATCCTAAACTATCCTTATCTAAAAAACAACGGGTTTCCAGTGGACATTGTTTGCTAGGTACTCACCGGACACTCTTCGCAGGTGGGTCCGCTGTACTTGTCCTGGCACTGGCAGACACCACAGACGCAATCTCCATGGCCATCACACACTTTCTGCAAAGGGCACACAAGCGCCAACATTAAAACAGGTCTTCTACTTTACGTTCCCATCCTTTCAGCGAATGGGCAACAATTCCCGCAAATGAATTACTCGCCCCATTATCCGAAATGCAGTATTTCTGGTCGTTGCGGCAGTTGCAGCTGGGGCCCTCCCAGCCGTCATCGCACACGCACTTCTTGCACTCGCACTTCCCGTGGCCTCCGCAAAGCAGGTTCTTGTGTCGATCGCAAGAGAAGTTGTCGCACTCGCAGAACTGTCCAGAGATTATCTCCAATGGATTCTAGAAAAAAAACACAAAAGAAAAACGATGGCAACGACATCGTCAAAACGAAAATAGACTGCAAAGAACATATGAACGCTGCCAAACCATAACTAGCCAAGTGCCAAAAATCGACTTTCAAGTTAAGGGAAAAATCCTAAACGTTTCGTGACAAATAGATATCACTTATCTCATTTCGTTCCAATTGCTACAAGTTGCACACCACTGACGTTTAATTATGAAAGCAAACAAAAATTTAGGGCAAAAATCGTGTTTTTGTCGACATTTTTCCAAACAGTCGGAAATACCGCACATATTGCACTACACAAACGGTTATAACGTCCTCATCTCGCGGCAAGTAGTTCCGCAGCACATCGTTGTAATTCTTTCCTTCATTTTGACGTCCAGGTTTATTACTTATTCAATCAGGACTACTAACAATTGTTTGAATTTCGATCAAACCCCGCAATAAGCCAAATCAAGAGATAAGTCGGGTATTGACTACTACAAACAAAAGTTTCATTTAGCTTAAAAAGCGTATTTGAGGAAAGGGGGGGAGCTTACGACCTAATGGTTTGGCACAATTGGCAAGAGCACTCACCGGTCGTGCAGAACACTCGCAGAGCCCGCAGCTGCACGTACCCCTCGCCATGCAAATAATGTTGGTGCCAGGCCTGAAAAACGAAAGCCAACAATGTTACGATGTCAAAAGTGATCTCGGAATCGAGGTTCATACCAAAGGGCCGACAAAATGCGGGATATACTGACGCTATGCAACTGGTGCTGTCCTCTTTGCCCTTGGGAATGTCGCCACCACACTCACACAACCGGCCGTGGTAGCCACTGCCGGTACAGTCGCAGATGCCGCACTGGTAGATGCCGTGACCGTTGCATTTGGGACTGTTATGCTCCTGGTAAAAGAAACACGTAAAACACATCAATATTCCTTCAGGGTTCCCACGGCTTTAGTGAAATAAAATCCCCTGACTTCCCCTGGTAAAAATTTATTTTCTTTTGACCTCTAAGGTTTTCTCTTAGACCAGGGTGGTCCAACTTAGTCACTAGAAGCGGGTCGCACGAGCGGGTATGGTACTAACTCACTGGCAGCACACTGTACATTGAATATGAACGATACACGTGAACACAAAAATATTGTTTAGAAATTTAGACTTCGTTAAAATTTTGTATTTTTCGTCGCCTTTTTAATGTTTTTCAAAAAAAAATTCATATTTTCCGTCAATTTTTTTCGAACTGTCGCGGGTCGCCAGAAAGGCTTCCCGAGCCACGCGTTGGACCACCCTGTCTTAGACCAAAAATAAGTGAAAAGAACCTGTCTATGAATACAAATAATGCTTTCATTCGGTTCAATGGAATGTCCTGTTTCATGAGGGGGAAGGGGAGTCTTGTGAAGTTGATTCTGTCTTAATATGACCCAGTTATGAATATTTTTGGTTTGCCAAGCCCAATATGCCCAACAATTGCAGTTTTAACAAGCAGAGTGGGAGTTGCAATTTTTCAAAGGATGAACCAACCTGCACTTGCTCGCACCCGCACTCGCAAATCATGTCCAGATGCACCGTGAGGGCCTCGTTTACCCCAATGGGCGATATCTTGAACGTCTTCTTCCATTCCTTGGGATCTTTTGGACAAGACAGCAGTTCAATCTCAGCAAAGAATTCCACCTAAAAATTCACAACAACAACAAAGTGTCAAAGAGGGCAGAATTCAGTACAAACATTCATTCTCATGATCTAAATACGTGAAATACGCAACAACAAATATCCCTAAAGAATAATTTTTTTGTGGCAATGGAGATCAAACTTACTTGATCTCCAACTTTCAGAGCTTTACAGACTTTCGTATTTTCAACAGTTTTCCTATGAATAAACGAAAAAGAGCCGATCAGAGAACACAGTTCGAACACGTGCCCCGATGCAAAAAATCCTCAAGGTACTTACCCGCCGCACTTTGAGTGATAGGTAACCTTAATGCCACTTGGAGCATCATCGCTGAGCTCAACCTCAGAAGTGATTTGCTGTAAAAATAAAACAAACTCAAATTTAAAAAAAACTAGTGACCTGAAACTAAAGCCAGGAAGAATGTGTGCATACCGTGTACTGCTCCCTGATCAGTTGGACTATGTTGGACGAATCGTTTTCCAGCTTTCCAGCGTAAGCTCCATCGATGTTATTGCTCAACTCCTCGTAGATGGGCAGTTGGCCAGCTGTGACGGCAAAAATGATGTTCATTTTCTTTTCGGCGATCTTGTGGCGAAGCTGGCTCAGCGAGGGATAGTCCTGAGGGAGTTTGGTAAAGAGTCAATGTGCATACAAAATGACGGTTGGATCATCTCAAATTTTAAATTAAACAATTTTCCTTGACCACCACTGACCAGTGATGTAAAAATATGACATAAACAAATGACCTGCAATTTATTTCTCGAGTTTTTTATGACCTTCGACACTATGTGAAAGCAAACGTAACATTGGTTATTTTGAATTTCTGACTAATCCACGTTTTTTTCAATTTCCCTGACTAATTCCAGGTTTTCCAGGTCTGGGAGAACCCTGGATTGAAGCTGACGGAACAATATAACAGTTTTGATGTGTCCCATGGTGTCGATCGTTCCTTGACATTTAATTATCAGCGGCTCATTGCTTGTAATCGTTGACATGCACAGTAACCTTCGGTCAAACGAGGTTCGCTACAATTTCACGATAACAAAAGCCACTCACCTGCACTTTGCTCATGTTGTAAGTGCCATTATCCAAGTGGCAAAGGCCATCGTTGGGAGTTACGATTCCACCCAACTGCAAACCAGGAAACGGAGAATTGATTTCCAACCCAAAGGTTCGTTTTTAACAAGCGTCAAACCATATTCGTTCGTTGCAGAGAAGCTTTTTAACTAGGCCATAAGGGTAGTTAGTGCCTACCTTTCCGTCTCCCGCGTAGTGGAAACCGGAATCCGTGGAGAACACCAGCATTTTCCTCGACTTGTCCCTCCAGCCGATCTCCCGCTGGCAGACGATGGACTGCATGATGGCATCGAAACCTCCTTCGGGAGCATCCAAGTTGCCCGACACCTGGGCTGCGTGCACCTCTCGCTACGAGAACGTCCCGGAAAAGCCAATTGTCAAACAGCTGTACGCATTTTGCACTTCACACTAAAGGAGACGAGAAACGGATCGTGACTTACGGCAAAATTGTCCGTCTTGCTGCTGAGTGGCAAATGATTTTTAAAGCCGTACGGAGCTGCACACTTGGTACACGGTTCCAGCAACCTGCAAAAACAGTCCACAAAACGGTTGAATCTCTTTCGACGCCAAGATCGGCCTGACGGAAGCAGACGTCTCGTTCCTGGAACTCACTTGGCGGGGACGGTGCTGACGTACGGCATGACCGTCTTGTCCACGAACGACCCGAAACCGAGCTGGAAATTCTTGGTGATCTCCGACATCTCCTCGGCTGGTGAGAAAAGGAACGTAATTAGGTGCTCGGCTAAGGCTTCGTTTGGAAGATAATGGTCACCGTAAAAGCACAGCCTACCGAGCTTGATTCCCAGTAAGGCCAGTTTGTCCTTGTCGTCCTCCATCGATTTGGAGAGGTCCATGAGGTAGTACAGATCCACCGGGTAATCTTCCGAGAGGCGGAAGTCCACGCTGATCGACTGAGGGCTCTCTATCGGGCGGAACAAAAGCACTGTCAGATCGGACTTCACGAAACATGCTCAACGAGCGAGAATATTAGTGGAAGACGTACTGGGGCGAAGCGACAATCGCACTTCCTGTGGTCTTAACTGGATGACGTTCTCGATGGCAGTTCCTTTGCCCGTGATTGGAACGTCCTGAAACGAGATGGACCCAAATGGGACGCGAATTTTTAGATTTACTCGAATATGTTTACTTTTTGTCAACATTAAATAAAATTGAAATCGATTTCATCTTTTTTGTAAAAATTAAAAAACGTAACCGCAAGTGTGACGAATGTAATGCATAAAAATCGCCACAAGACTCAAAAACTGATAAATACTTTTCCCTCCTAACCATCTATGATCATCCATGTTTTATGGCAGCAACTTCTGTATTTTTAGGACAAGTTTTCAAGTGTTGATAATGTGAATGTTGCTTGCAGGCTAAATTTTTCAGAAATTTTAACGACAAATGATGGATTTCAACCCATATCTCTCCGAACAAGAAACATTTTCGAAAACATCACAAATCACGGATTTTAAATATTCTTAGAAATATTAATATGTTTTTATATATTTAAGTATTTTTGTAAACTTTGATCAATACAAAAAGGACTACATTTTTTAGTAGAACTACAACTGGATTCATTTTACTCTGCATTTTTATATAAATTAATTCTGAATTATTACGTTTAAAAAATTCGCCTTAAACGAATTAGACACGAATAGAGACACTAACATAATCATTTTAAAGCAACTGAAACCGTACCTTCTCCGGCGTGATGGAGTTCCTCGGTTGTTCTATGTCGTCCGCGCACGAAGACAATGCCAAGTTGGTTACTAAATCGCATCTTGTTTTACCAACTTCAGCAGTGAAATTCTGCATGATAAAATAGGACCACAAACGAGGAAAGAAAGTGTTGGACAGGTTAAAAAATGAAATTTCATACCAAAATTAGTAATTCCAGTCCAAGATCCAGAACGACAAAAACAGACAAGGTGCTTACCTCTTTAGTGCACCATGCGCAAGAAGGATGCTCCGCGATGCACTCGTTGCAAGTGGTCTTCTTTTTGCACGGGTTGGACAACGTAGAATCACCCCTCGTATCCAGCGTTTCTGTACGATAAACAATTCGATGCAATTTCAATGGATCTGAGGCTAATGCCAATTGGCTAATCTGATTGTTCGTTATGCCGCCCCACTCACGCTGCTCTTGATCCTGTGCCAAGCTGCAGATCAGCACCAGCAGAAGCAGGAATATGTGGTGGAGCCTTAAGTTCTTCTCCATTGTGAAATTAACCTGAAAATATAAATAGTTCATTGTTAAAATTCAGTCATTAGTTTCGAATTAGGCGCCATTCACTTATTTGTGCAGAAATGCATCCTTGAAGCGAGTAAACTCCAAAATAAAACTGAGATCAACAACAGAAACGCCTTAGCAAACAAATTCTTCTGATTAAATTTACTTAATTTCTTCAACATTTCAATAGATTATAAAAACCTATCTCGGCAGTCACAGAAAATACTGTTCCAGACAAAAAACATTACAGTTTTGCCGTAATATTTTGATAATATATTTTTCAACCGATTTTAAAACAACTTTGTAATCGAACTCAAATCTCATTTGATGGACAAACTTCAAAGACCAATGCCAATCAATGATCAATCTTCTGGCAATTAAACACTTCCAGAACCTTGATTGCTGAAAAAAAAACATCTCTTTTCAACGATAAATTATACCAACCAAAAAGCAGATACCTACATACTAAAATTCTGAAAGATAAATATGACGGATTTCTCACATTTTCTCCTAAAAAATACGTTAACATAACACAAAACGGTAATTTCCTATTTTTAAACTAATTGATGGAAATAAGTAACACTGAATCGGAGGTCTACTTCACTTACACATTGGGAGATCACTGATACTGATCCATGATTTTTTTGTTAAACATTTAAAACACATTTACCAACTTTAATCCAGATTTGCATTCACTCAGGGTTCCCCCAGAAATAAAACTTCAAACTTTCCTGACTTCTCCCTGACATCTACAGTTTTTTGAGAAAATTTTCCCTGGACAATTATGCAAAATCATGCCATGTGTAAATGCAAGGTATGCTATATGATTATTTTCAAAATTGTCTCTCAAAGTAATTAAAAATAAGGATTCTCAACACAGTTCCAGTTGACCATTTAACAAGTTTTGAGTGTCCCGACTGACTAGTGGGCAGTCTGACGTCACGACAAGCCCACGCAGTTTTCAGGTGACAATCCTGTAAGTTCAGTTTCCTGATGTGGGCCACCGGTTTTCTCTCTCTTTCGTTTGCTTCCATGAACGAACGTAAAGCATCGTGATCGCAACTAGGTTTGCCCGTTTCGTCAAGTAGAAACCCACATTCAAAAATACGCATTAACGTAAACTTTCCACGCAATGTCCCACTTCCATTTTCGTCCTACGCCTGTTGCCTGGCCGACCAAATTACTGTGTGTGGGACGGGTGCGGTGCCAAAAGTGTAACACGTAGGCCCACAACCAAACTGAAACTGAAACTTCCTCACCTGGCATGAAAACCATGTTGTTGTTTTTCTAGAAAAGCCAACCATGTTAGAGCGTACTTCAAGATCTCCGGTCTACAAGACGAACTTCCTGACAATAATACGTTTGTGGACTTTACGTGAAATTAAAGGTTAAAATTTTGGTTAGACACAAATCTAAGCCAATGTGCCCACCAGATACAATGCTGCCAAAGTAGCACCAGAGGACTTTTACCAAAGGTAGTTGGCTGATTACTTCTTCAAGCTTGTGGATGACCAGCTTTTGATAGATTTTAGATAGAGTATCAAACATCATTATAAGATGTGGGAACCAAATGCTATGCTTACAAGTACTGATGAAACAAACCACTGTGGAATGCCTTTGTTTTGTTCTGGCTGAATGCTTAAAAGTCAAAGTTGACTAACTTCGATAGCCTAAAGAAAGTAAACACATATTGGGAGTTCTACATCAGACCAAAACCAAAGAGTTAAGGTTCGCAACAGAGATACCGGGAAGACGAGTTGAGAAATTTGCTTCATGATTTGTCAACTATTGTCGTAGTTGCATAACTGGGTTGGGTTACACCTAGCAAACAGAACATGTGTTTTAGTAACTGAAAATGACGAAAAATAAAACCCTGCCCAACAAGAGGTTTTTGTTAGCATTTCAGCAAATTCTCTAGACTGGGCAGGGCTGTTAACGGCATGACGCCAAGTGTGTGTGGGAGACTGCGTTGGCACAGAGGTGCTCAGAGATGCTGTTAATGGACAAAATTTCCATTCAAGATTTGCAAAGATAAAAATTCAGTTTCAGAGAGTGACCAGCCAGGACAGAATATTTCTTAAATGTACTGCCTTTTCCAGCTATTGTGGAAGTGTTTCTTACAGGGGTCCCTGAAAGTGACCCAAATTAGGTTAACTTTAAAAATATATAAATAAACGAATTAAATTGAGAGGGTGGCGTAGATGGAGTGACCTTTCATGATATTGCTGGAATTCCAACCTGTAACTACACGTACACTGCAGGTACATTTATACATAGACCTAAGGATTTGCTGGAGGTACTGGACTCTCTTCAAACCTCTTTGCTGTAGGCTTGATCTGAGAATTGAGGATTTTTTGAATAAAAAATTGAAAAGAAACCTGTCAACAAAATCCGGAATGATGAGAAAAACATGCAGGAATTTGTACATTCTGTAAAAGTGAGTCATTGATAATGGTGTCTGCGTGAGTGGTGTTCATATGCAACAGAGTCGTGGTAAGGACTCTATCGTGCCACACTATTTCAAACGGTTTTACTCTCAGTATAAACAATAATGTTGTTTCTGCAAGATTTATAATTGATTGTTCTCATCATACATCAAGCTCACAAACCTGATAAACCGTGCAATTATATGTAAACAGGCAGATGCAAGACTTTGGCACCAGCCTTGGACCATCCCTGGGGTCAGTGACATATCAATCATCTCTGTGATGATTTTAATGTGGATTAATTGTATAATTCGCAGACTGTTACACGTCCCCTTTTGCTCCTTGCATATAATCGTAGTGATTGTACTTGGGTTGAGAGGGCTGCAAGCAGTTTTTTTTAATATTTATTTTGTCATTTTGCTTATTAATAGTCACCACCAGAAAGGAGTACATGTCTAGTTTTTAAGTCTAGATTTCTTTTCATGAAATAACATGAATATACGCACATTAAAATGTGCAAAATGGAAAGTCAAACGAATCGTTCAGAAAGTTCTCCAGTTGCTTGACACGAAATCCAATGCGGGTCATTACAAACACATAAAAACCTACATTTTTATAGCCTACTCCCACCCAAAAAAACAAGCCTGGCCAGGTACTGAAATAATGCCAGTTAAAACTGATTGTGTCCACTGTTCAGTTTAACATTTCTGTTTTGGAATCCGCAAAACTGTTATAGCCTGTTAACCAATTTTACGACCATTTGCAATGACAAATTTATCCATCTATTACTTCTACTAGGGGGATTTCACTCTCGTGTAAATAACACGAGGATATAACATGGAAACATGTCTACAACACGTTGGGTAAATAAAATTGAACAAATGGACGCTCAAACACAGCCAATAAATAACGATTTAAAGCGAAATGTCCATTTTACAAATTCGGAATAAAACCTAATCATGAACAATTACCGATTTAATGATCAAGGATTCAGGATAATGAAACTTTAATTCTAGTCACATTGAGCTTGGCGATTTCGATGTCCATCAGTTGAAATAACAACCTCTCTTATTCCTATTCCTAATTTCAATGCGAATTTCCAAAAGAAATTTAACGATTGATTTGCCTAAATCAGTTCACATAGTCCGGTAACCCTCTCATGAATCATGTAGGGCAGGTTTCTAAACACTCCTTTAACACAACCGTCTTTGACTGTGCCAGGGTGCGATGAGGGTGAAATCCTCCCCAGAAGAAGTAATGGTATTGGCCTTTCAGTGCCAAAGTTTACAAGATAACACAAGCTTCAAAGGCTGCCCGCAGATGACCACCGGCACGTGACAAATTTCGCATGGGGCCGAGATGGGCACCATAACCCATTATCCCCCTTCCTTAACCGGAGTTTATGAGGTCATCTGTAATCTGATCAGACAATGCAGGAGAGAAGGAAGAGAGCAGCAAAAAATGGGTGTTCCCGACTTCCCCAAACACTAAAATAGCATCATGATTCCGAGGAGTTCCCTAACTTCCCTTCACTCGTAACAGCTCACAAACTCCGAAATCGGCCCAGACTAATACATATCTCCAGACGTTCAAGAGCGACTTACCTAAACAGACCAAAAATCCAAAATGAAAACTGCCAAATATGGTAACACTTGAGTAGGCCACACAAGCTAACAGTGAATTCGGACTAGCGGTGTTTCTGGGCGGATTTTTGACGCCAATGACTGGAATCACGAGCCGGATAGGTTGACGATCGTAGCGGAATTGATCAATTATGCATTCGTCAAGATTTTCGCACTAATTGAGCGAAATTAGTCACCAATTTCTAGGAACCATCTCCGATTGGGTCATCGTTACGCAAATTCGCCGTAAGGGGGAATGGGAGCTTCGAGGTAATCCGCTTTTGAGCCGGCACTTCGTCACTTACCTGGTCTTGAAATGCAGCTAAAGACGAAGGAAATCCTTCCGAAGTAATATCAAATAAAAATCTACAGCCGAACCCGACTGATTATGGGTTTTTTGGGCGAATTTTGGAGGCTTGGCAGCAGCATCATACCATAGGAGGCTATGATCATACCCAACTGAGACCAGAACGGTACAGGAAGTGAGACATTTGTTCGATGTTTCATTATATGGCGCTCTTATCACTGACCTGCAAAGGCTGAAACTACTCTCTAATGCAGGCTCCTCTGAAGTTTTTCTGACAATACATAAAGTTCCAGCTGCTTGGCTGTGACGTCACATTATAGACCTGGTAGAGACTACATGTATCGTTTGAAGACAGTTGGACCAATCCAGGAATATCGAGTCTGTATCGAACCCTTCGATCCGAAACGGATTTTCCGAATTAATTTGCGTAGCTCGCTTTACGGCCTAGATAGATTCATGGAAAGCTGGCCGTGAAGCGAAGTGCCGTATAACTAGACATTTTGCGTACGAATCTATATAAATTACATATATGCGTTCCAAATCTCAATGAAAAAGATATTAAACCTAACATAACCTAACCTAACTAAACATTTCTTTACAAAATTTGAAAGAATTAAAACGAAATTTGAAATAAAATTACATCCATACCTCCCTTTACGGCCTATATAGGTTCCTCGTGAAATGCCGTATAAGAAAACCCAGTGAAAAATGTGTGTACCTCGATTTACGGCCTAGATAGTTTCATGGAAAGCTGGCAGTGAAGCGAAGTGATGTATAACCAAACATTTCGCGTACTAACCTATATAAATTATGTTGGATGCGTTCCAAATCTCAATGAAAAAGATGTAAACCTAACATAGCATAACCTAATCAAACATTTCTTTACAAAAATTTGAAAGAATTAAACGAAATTGGAAAATAAAAATCACAAGTTTTCCATTAAAAATTTAAGAAATTAAATTACAAACTTCGTCACATACGAATTAGAACAAAATTTCCCTGAGAATATGTCAAGTGTCCTTATTTTTGGCCGTCTAATGAAAAAGCATAGGCCGTAAAACTAACCATGGGAATACAAGAAAGGCCGTTATAGCGAAACTTCAGGTAAAGACCTCCTTGTATAGCGAGGTATAAGTATAATGCCGTCTAAGGAAACTATATAAACTACATTGAATACGACCCAAATTATTTTAAAAAGAATTAGAAAATCAGAAGGTTTCCATTAAAAATGTACGAAATTAAATTTCATTTAATTTCAACTGACATTCAGTTACATACGAATTAGAACAAAATTTGTGTGAGAATATGTCAAGTTTCATTATTTTTGGCCGTATAATGAAAAAGCATTGGCAGTACACGTAAATACAGAATATAATAAAAGACCGTTATGGCGAAACGTTGGATAAAGACCTCGCTGTATAGCGAGGTATAAGTATAATGAATTTTGATTGACTTTTCGCAGTAAATTATCACAGATATTAATTGAATCGGTTAACAGGTTAAACGCAATACTTCCACATTTCCTAAATGCAAA
>JAQIXS010001044.1:0-34641 GCA_034700785.1 Rossiulus vilnensis | reverse complement strand
GATATTTTTATTCCAAACCCTCACAGTAGAATTAGGCATGTTCATTCTAATTCTCTGACAGAGCTCCGAGCTAAAACGGATGCTTACTATTGGTCATTTTTTTTTGCATGCTATTAGACGATGGAATAGTCTTCCTAATGTTAGTCCCAATTTGTTAGGAATTCAGTTTAACAATGATGTGGACGTTTACCACATGGGAGTTTTCTCCTAATACTTTTGTGGGTTTTTGCCCCCCTACCAAACGGCATTCACTTGCTGACTGTAGGGTACTGAGTTGAATTGAATTGAAGATGACATCAAAGGACGGAATATTGACAATTAATAAACTGATAAAAATCTTTTTTTTAATGACATTAATAAACTGTTGAAAATCTGCTTTCAATTTACCAATTACCAATTTTACCAAGCAAAAAGCAAATGTCAACATCACAACTTCTAATGCCAACTTTCAGCTATGTTGATGCAAATGTAATATCGATAGGGCCTATGTTGCATTTTCCAAACTTCCTAACTCCTTACCTAACTTCAGTGCGGAACGTGACTCGCTTATCCTCCACCCTGGCCATTCTGTCGAAGAGGCCCTAGGGTGCACCAGAACAATAATCAAAATTAGGATCATTCAAAGGTTTGTTTACGTCACATGGGCATGGCCGGCACCACGAACCAACCTGGCAAATTCTTGGAGTCAGTCCAAGGTCCCCCTGCCAAAAACGAAAAATAAACGGGAGAGGAAATGAGCCCGCATGTCAGCGACTGCAAACAACAGATCTTAACCCGGAAACGCTAGAGACGTACGTTATAGCCCATCATGGTGTACGTCTTGCCAGATCCGCTCTGGCCATAGGCAAGGACGCAGGCGTTGAAGCCCTCGAAGACGGCGTCCAACACCTTGGTGCCCAAATCGTCGTAAATCTGAAAAGAAGGAAGCCGTTTGGTTTCGTTCATGTTGTCGGAACCCGTCGAACAGGAAAACAGTTCATCAGCTAAATCAGATGGACCGCCGATTTCCGGAGGTCGCTGAATTTTTTTCTGTAAATTTATGTAATTTTTTCATGCTGCATATCGTTAAACACTGAATAACTTTTGTTATTGTTAAAAGCATCACGAATATTAACTTGATTCCTTCATACTAATACAGGTCTTTGCCGTGTCAATTTCGATATTTTTCAAATATAGATCTCACGAATCATTATTACGGGTTTTTTTTTGCGATAAACTTCTAAAATGGGGTCTCCCAGACATTTCGTGCAGGCATAGGCACATCGCCTCCAAAAACCCAATATGGCTTCCAATCCAAAACCGCAAAAGCAAATAAATTCAAGCCGAAAGCGCCCTGGGCCAGGCTCCCGCAAATCGACTGTCTGCGGATTTGGCAGAAAACATCTGCTCCAACTTTTCTTCTTTTTTGGGAGGAAACGCCATGGCTGAGCAACTGCTGAACACAACACCATGCACTCGCGCCAAGTTTTTGAACTTTTTTAACGTTCCACCCAAAGGTCTGTCCGAGACTCCTCTCAGGAATCAAAACTCAAAACGCCCGGAGTACGCGAGGGGGAGGCCTGCAAATTTTCCCCGAAAGCCCGTCGGCTGACCTTTTCTGAAATTCTATATTTGAGATGACGAATTAGTCCCTGGAATTTCATTGAGCGTCTCCTCCACGAACGCCATTTTTCAAGCGGTTTGAGGCTTTGTCTTTTGCCGTCCTTGGAAGCGGCACCAGAAATGTTGGCAAGTTTACTAAAAAAAAAACAAGTTCCAATGGGGGCATTTCACGACATGGATTCAAACTTTTAAAATTTCTTTAATTTTATTCTTGGCCAGATCTTGGAATTCTCTTAAAAAAGGATAGCCCTAAAATTAGCCAACAGAAATTCAGTTTGACAATTATGATGGTCTTTCAACTTGACGGTCAGATTATGATCAATCAAATTGTCAAATTGTCTATCAAATTGAATAACAATTTAAAAATGATAATATAATGAGTAAATGGATTAACCTCAATTCCACATCGGAAATCGTTGCTGACGGTAGGGTACTGAATTGAGTTCTTAGAATTGAACGGATTTAAATTAAAATCTATAGATACCTTAAGTTGGAAAATTGACCTCCAAATTATTTAAACTTAACTAAACAAATAGCCTCTTTAACGCCATACACGTCAATATTAAATACGAAAAAAAAGATACTGTCAGAAGTGGGATTTGAACCCACGCCCACAATTGTGGACCAGAATGCACCCGCACACACACACGGAAGGAAATCATCCTTGAGTCTGGCGCCTTAGACCGCTCGGCCATCCTGACATGCTACTACTGTGTGTTACAGGCTTATTTAAGAGCAGCACAGAGTTTATTTGATTTTCGAGTTAAAAATGTGAAAATTCAAACCACTTGTGTTATGGCATTAAAGCTAAAAACTGATCCCAATTGAATAAACGTAATTTTTCAAAGAATTAAGATTACTTTATATACTACTTAAACCACTGGACATAAACGTTTGTAGTTCTAAAATTTATGCTTAAAAATAGTTAATTACGAATTTAGTTGTATACATGTATAACAGCCAACTTGTTTATCGTAAAATAAACGGATGAATTTTTTTGGATGTTTTTGGCAAAAATTATTTACTTCATTTGTCGTACTAAACAGCAAAATAAATGTGTTAAACAATTATACAGATATACAATTACAAACAGGAAATGAAAACATGCTAAAAAGTATTTGTTGTACAGTTTCGAAGTTGTTTGAAAAATGACATTTTTATTTATTGGCAACAGTTTTTAAGGCTTATTCCAGTCGTGCTGCTTGTCGGCTATTGCAAGTCCAAAAATATATGTAGTTTTTTACAGAAAACTGTCTGGCGCCAAACCATAGATAGCGAACAGTTGACGAAACGTCATCTAGCCTGCGTGTATTGTTTGGTGAAACAATATGATCGACTGATAACATGCATGTATATACAGTACAGTGTTTATGCCAACAATCAATAAATCGATTGAGCCCGAATTCCACTAACACGATTTTTCGATTCCAGCCATGGTTATTTAGGGCCGGTTGCACCAACGAAAGTTAAGCAAAGGACAGGTAATTTAGGATTTGTAATATAATGTAATTTTCCCAGAATTCCTAGCTGTACTATGTTCATCATATATTGGTGCAGCAAAAATCCATCAACCCTTAGGTTAACTTGTGGTTATAGGTTTATCCCAGGTTAACTAACCTTTCACTTAATGGTGCAACCGGCCCTTTGTGACAAAAACGGGGGGCAACACACAACAAAATCTGAATTTTCTCAATTTAACAATCGTAAAAACACCATTTCAACGCCAATTTCTCGTTTGAAATTAACAGAATTAAAAAAAAACATTAATTAAACCATTGGTTGGGAATCTAACATGCTTTGCCAATGCATTACAAAAGTAAATTTCCAGCCGCCATCTTGTCACGTCATTAATGGATGTATTTTTTAGTCTTTTTCGAAATTAGTTCAAGTTTTCCTTCAATTTCGGAATTTCAAGAAACGCGATGCTACAGTCCATTTTCCCAAAATTTCCAGATTTTCACAATTTTATCCCAATTGTCAACCCCTCGGTACAAAAGTGCAACACGAAGACGGTGACATACTTGTCGCTCAGACCCTTGGCCATCATTGCCACTTACACGGTTTTCCAACAACTAAGTGGAAAGGTCATTCGACCAATAACACTGGATTAAAATCGCCAGTTGGCCTAGTTGGGTGCAAAACTACGGCATTTCTCTGGTCTGACAATGGAGTCAAGTGAAAATGACAGTGAGTTCTTAGTTCTTACCATTTCTTGGGAGGCCAAACGTCGCTTGCTGCCATCTACCGACCAGTAGCAAAAATCGAAGACAAACTGTTTCAACTTGGCCCTGTTGTCATGTTCTTGGTAGGAAGGGGTCTGCTGCGAACGGAAGAACAACATTGGGAATTAGGATGCATCTGATCTAACCCAGCCATAAACAGTTAGGGGATGCTAAAACAAATACGACTTATCTAAATAAACCGAGTGGACAAATTTGACATAAAAAGTTTACCGAAGACAGGGATCGCTCTGATTTGTTGTTTACAAGCATAAACTATTCACAAACTCCAGAACACTATCAACATAAAACGAAGAAAACCGCACTGTGCAGGTACATCCAATTTAGTTTTCTGGTTTCTGTCCACCGTCACTGTCACCTCTGTCCACTCCGCCAAACGTTGTTTCATTATACCATAAATCCCTACCCAAAAAGATGTCCACCATGCCAAAACTTCCACATTTTTACATCAAATACTTGTCATAATTGCTTAATTTATTTTTGGCCGTGTATACCTGGTCGTCCACTGGGGTCTGCGTTGTTTTTTATAATTTCAAAGTGCCCTGTTTATTTATAATAAGAAAACTTACGCAACCGACATTGGAAGTGGCATTTAATTCAATGCAAGGGAAACCCCTATTTTTAGATGCCGCATTTCCTCCCCCCCCCCCCCCAATATTGTTGATTTCTAATAAATAAACGGGATTTTTTAAAAACTAAAATAATACTCAGTTATACTTAATATCTGAATCAAAAACATGCAATTTTTTTCATAGCGGCCACTCGAATGTGAACAAATGTATTCGCAAACTGAGACTAGAACAAAGTGATTAAAATATTACCAGTTACTTTGAATCGATCATAACACTGATTTTTTTTAAAAAATGAAACGCATTGGCTGACAATCCCTCGGTCTCACCTTTAGATTTGTGACTCTGATGGTGTCTCCTTCCACGGCCAATACAATCTTAGCTCCTTGCTCTTCTTCCCTGAAATTTCACAAAAAGCCATTCTCAAAAATGCAGTTTATTTCAAGATGAAACTATGCAATTATGGGATAGGTCAGACAACGTGTATTTTCGGATAGAAGTTCAGCGATTTTGGCCTTACAATGTTGATTGCATAATTTGGCAATTTCAAAAACCATGGAAAAAAAACAAAATACAAAGCAAAGCTGTTCTTGCTGCCCACGCCTGGCGCGTTTTATGGGCGAAACTGAAGACAACGAGAAGTTTTTGTGCGCAAACAAGGAACAGATTTAAAACCCTAACAAGTGCGTTGCAAATGGTTCAGCCACACTCAAATTGTTTCCCAAAAGGGTGCTGATAGAACCGTGGAAGAACCCGCACGACCAACGAAAGCAAAAACATTCACGCAGGCCTTGTTTTAGTGGCGTCTGAAAAACGCAATGCCCTTATTATGCGCAAAAACCAACTTGGGAGCAAAACGTCCAAGTGGCGTTTTGGATGTCCTCTCTGGTATAAAATCAGGATTTTAATCCACTGAGAGAACGAACTTCGAAAATGTACTCAAGAACTAGAGTTAATTTCAAGTCACGAAATTGCCGCAATTCTAAAAATAGATCCGTGTTGCTTTTTTCTTTTTCTTTGAACAGAGTTTTCTAGTCAAGCTTTCATAACTTGTTATATTCCACAGTTGTTGGTTTTTTATATTAAATTTCGGAATTTTTTTTAAAGTCGTTTCTCAAACTAATATTAATTTTTTCTCCTAGTTGTATTTATTGCTTTACAACTATCTAGAATAATCAAAATTTCCGACGAAATTCTCGATTTGGACGTTTTCCCAAAAATCATCCATTTTCTTGGTAGTTTTCCTAATTTTATACTCAGTGCTATAGCTACAAGTACCTCATTTCCAACGTTTTCTACAGTCCTTCTACAGTACTTGAGAGATTGGCACGTGTATAAATTCCGCAAAAAATCGTCAATTTCAATTTAAACTCAGTTTCAGTCAACAGATTAACTCTGTAATATATTTACCCCCATGTACAATTGGTGGTCCACTATCTTCAATCGTATTTCGTATTAATTAAAAACCTTTCATTTACTTTTAAAGTAGTAAATACACGGAGAAAAACCTCGAAAGCGGAGGTTTCCCCGCAATGACGGTCGAATGGTCTAAAATAACGGTAATTTAAATTCAATTATGACGTCAAGTAAAGTGGAAATGTGACGTTATTTTAATCTGAATATAACGTCATTTAGCAATGCCACCTGGCCCATTTGCGCCAGTACAGGGGAGGGGAAGGGGTGAAAAAGCAAAAAATCGATTTTCCAACAACGTTCCCTAATTTGTCCAATAACCTTCATATCCTGATCAGTCGAACCCGGAAGTAGGCATTAAAACTCACAGATGGACCCCCTGTGTCTTACCTGCCCGTAATTAGTTAGGGCAACTCGGCGATGCCGTAAAACCTAAACAGGCCTATTGCAAAAAATAAAACGCACAAAAAAAGAAAAATACAACAACAACAAAAAACGCCAATCTTTCTATCAACTGGATAAAAAAAAACCACGTAAAACCCATTCCAAGGTTAGTTGTTTTCACGTGGTCCACGCCTTTAAAAGCATTCCCAAAGCTGGCCCAAGCAACAGATGTTCTCGCACTCATGCCAACAGACGTTTAGAACGTTTAATGCTGCGCCTTGTCTTATTCGATACAAAGGCAAAGTGTGATATTAGCATAAAAAGTGGCATTACCACGTGATGGATGGCGTGCAGCCTCGAACCGGGCCGCACTTGGCCGGGGCTAATTAAAATTGACAGCCCCATTTTCTGTCCGATCAAACTGCTAAAACGCATCGGAAACCCCAATTAACGATGTCTGAGTCTCTGAGACGAGGGTAAAAGCAGCCCGCTTGGGAAGACCATGAATCACCCCAAATTTCGCACTATCTTATTTCCTTTTTTTACGGGTCCATTAGGCACCCTGTGCCAAGCGCCCTTTCCCCCCTACCACTTCCACGCGCAGCATCCGTCCGCCATAAAACGCCATAAATGCATTTGCATTTTATGGACACCCTGCAATTAAGAGGGAAATAAACTGAATGAAAATAAATGAAAAATAAATGGGGGTGGAAGAAATGTCATCTTCGTAATCGTCAGCAAAAACAAGGTTTCGGCTAAATTTAGGCCCACACATTTCCGCGCTAATTAAGACGGTGATTTATCAGCTGCCAGTTACGATGGCTTTTTTTGTTTGGGTTCAGGGATTATTAGGAACGAGGCATTTTCGGCTGAAACGTCGAAACTGGAGCTTAGCCGTCCAAAAATAAGAAACGGATTTGGATTTCGCGTCCAATGACGACCCTTGACTTTCGACGAACTTTGCTTTCCGGAACTGGCGGAAGTGCGCTCTCATCCGCCATCTTTGCTGATCGTAAACGATAATGTTAAATTCTCATCATTACTGGCAATCGTTTCATTTCATTTCACCATACATGGTCCGCTTTTAGCAGACTTTACACGATCGTTACGAATGATATCATTATTCATGACATTACCAATAATAATTACTCCATTCATTACCTGCCAGCCGTACGCGATCATGTTAAATTCTCATCATTACCGGCAATCATTCCATTTTATTTGACCTTACTCGATCATTACTAGACCTATAATGAGATCTTTAGTCACGACATTATCACCAATCATTACTTCTTCATTGTCAGCCATAGACAATCATGTTAAATCTTCATCATTACTGGCAAACATTTCGTTTCCGTCTACCTCACAGGATCATTAGTAATGTCCTTACCAGAAGTTAATGTCATGAATAACGATCGTGGATTGTGACCAAACACCCCTTGCTCCGTCCTATAAAGTAGCACGAATTATTCCGTAATTTAGTTGGACAAAAAGCAGGTCATAAACACGTATAATACACGAAAAATTCAACAACTGATGTCATAAGGTCCCTAACATGTGCCATTCAAATTTTCATATTAAATGACAATATTATGATCTAAAATAACGTCACATTGCCACATAACATAACGTCAACATTTAACATACATGTATATGACGTCTTTTCAGGGCACTTGACTTTCTCGACCTCAATACATCATTGATACATCATTCTCTTTTACAAAAAAAAAAAAAAATACGTCATTTAAGGACATAATTAACAGACTGTGCTTCAGTGACCTTTTTAAGCAATATAACTAAATCGGAGAAGAATGACTAAATGGCACAGATGACCGGAAAACTGACAAAAAATGACCTAAAAACGTCATAGTTAGGTACTATTTAGACAATAATGTAGTGCTCAGTGCACCTCCCCCAGTCTTTCAAGTCCACGATGGTCCGATTTGTGTGAATTGTGCAGGCCATTCAAGTTTTCGATGCATTTCGAAGACCCACATTTAGTGGCCAGGTTTCTAATAATAGCCGGATCAGAAGCGTGCACTATGGGGCCAATCATTTTTATATCGTTTTGCTTCCCCGTGCAATCAGGCCAAACGTTAGCTCCATGATATAGGTTACCGCCCGGCCCGGGCCATGTGTTTCAACGAAAACCCCAACGGTTTTGCGAGATATTCAAAACATACACGAACGCGTGACGCGTTACATCTGGAACCGCTTCACCGTCATCTCAAACACAGAAAAACATTATAGCGTTAATTAATAATTGGCGTCATTTATCTCCACTATCGATTCAAAATGACGGACGTTACATTTGCTTTCAGTATGGGTGGGCGTTGACACGCTCGATTTTGTTTGCAAGACATCCGTTTCTGTAGCTACATTCGTTATGACTGAACCAAAAGGATGCCCACCATGCCTAAAAATGTACACATTTCTGCTTAAAATTCTCACTATAAATGCAAAATTTTTTCCCCCTCAGTGCAGAACTAGTCGTCCACTAGGGTCTGAGCTATTTGATGCAACTTGAAAGTGTTCAGTTTATTTACAAAAACGTACATCAATTTGAAAGTTAAACCCGTAGGCGACCTCCGGAAGTGGGTGTCTCCGACGTTTACTTGATTTTTCTTATAGATAAACGCGATATTTTCAAATTATAAAAAATAGCGCAGTCATACCATTAGTAGTTATAAAAATTAAGCAAACACGCATAATGTTCTGCGTGGTGAGCATCCTTTTAGGTCGGACTTAATGGCCATTACTTGCCAATTCCATTTAATGCAAGTCAGCTTAATGTATATAAACGTAAATTAGCCATGTAGTGTTCGACTAGCTAATTTGCTACAAGTTGGAACTTACGTTCTAACGCCTTTAACTGCCAATCATTGATTACAAAAGTTCCATCAACATAACTGTTCTAATTCTGAAAGCATCAAACATCTGCATGTCTGCATGTATCATGAACGGTTCGCAATATTCATGTGCTGATTAACGCTAACGGTCCATTACCAGCATTCCCAGAGATGAAATTTGCATTACTGGTGATGTCTGTCAAGATCTTTGGTGCAACAGGCCACGGAGTTGGTTTTTACAAATGGACCAAGCAGCGCGTGTGGGGTATCGAAACGGAACCGGTCACCGTCAAGACATGCCATTTCCGCCATTGATTCTGGCATTTCCAAAGTTGTTTCATTCTAAAATCGGCTCCTTACCGTTTGGTCAGTGGTCTCACTCGGACAGCCACCTTCACGTTGGACATTGCACCAAGTTAGCCGTGGCTCATGGGTCCATCTCCCTCAGTTCAAGAGTTAATCCAAATGGGGAGTCTTTTCCTCAGCATCCTGAACACACACACGAAAACGAAAACTTGTGAAAACAGAGCCGCGAGCGGCGCGCGGCATGACGGGAATGCTGGGGGGTTGCGCCAAATTTAGCATCGCCCGTATATGGGATCTCCAGATGGGGAAGTTGACCTCCAAAGGCGGGGTCATAGGGGCGTACGCATCCGAAATACGGGAGGGGTGTGAGCTCCATCATTATGCAATGCAGGGAAGACAACGATGCCCTGTTGCGCCATCTAACAGCAGTTGAGGCGTCGGTAATTTCTTTCCAAAAGATGGTCAATGAACTACTTGGGGCCTGTGGAATATATATGGAATATAAGTGGTTTGCGATGTTTGTTTCGGCAAAAAAATATATACAGTGTGTATATATATATGAAAAACAACCAAGCTCAAAATCCAGGGTTTTAATAAATTAATACATTTTTCATTGCTTTTCAAAAAGATTTACGCCATAGATGAAATGCTGTTTTAAAAGATGGATTTTCGTGCATTTTCCGTATTTTATTTATTTATTTTTGTCCAATGCTAATGCCGCCAGAATTAATTTTGAATTTTAAAATCCCAACCAAACTTGGTTTAAAATTAAACTATGCAAAATCGACCATGCAATAGGGCCTAATAATCTGTTTAATCCTAATTGATGAGAGAAAAATAGTCATAACTGTTTGATTAGCATTTCGACGCTTGTCTAAATTTGAATTAATGCCATAAATGTCGAAATTTAGATACGAAAAAAAAGATACTGTCAGAAGTGGGATTTGAACCCACGCCCACAATTGTGGACCAGAATGCACCCGTACGAGCGCACGGAAGGAAATGAACCTTGAGTCTGGCGCCTTAGACCGCTCGGCCATCCTGACATACCCAAAAGTATTGTGTTAGAAAAATTTGGGGGGAATTGTCCTAATTGTTTAAACTAATAATATTTAAATACGATAAAAACACCGTCAAAAGAGGAATCTGAACCCACCCCCATTATTTCGGACCAGAATTCACCTATATCCACGCACAGAACGAAATGAACCTTGAGTCTGGCGCCTTTGACCGCTTGGCCATTCCAACATAACCAAAAGTGGCGACTTTAGCATAATTTGGGGGAAATTATCCTAATTGTTTAAGCCAATTAACAAAATCACATATGCTATTCGAGGCTTTCACTTCTGCGTTAATGTCATATTAATATTTAAATACGAAAAAAAGTACTGTCAGAAGTGGGATTTGAACCCACGCCCACAATTGTGGACCAGAATGCACCCGTACAAATGCACGGAAGGAAATCAACCTTGAGTCTGGCGCCTTAGACCGCTCGGCCATCCTGACATATGTGAAGCGGCCATTATAGGAGCATTTTGAAAAATAGACCTAACCGTCTGACTAGTAGACATTTGATTTAAAAAAATATCGTAAAGATAAGCTTGCTTAGTGTTACGTTTCCTACGTTTTAATTTTAAGAAACACTTTGGAAACAAAGCTTTCAAATAATTGAAAAGATTCCAGTGTACGTAAAAAATCAAGTTTAAACGAACCGAACAAACTATGTTCCCACTCTGTATTTAACCGAATCGTCCACATTGCGGTGCTATAATTTTACGCAAAAGTAACCTCCGGCAAATTTAGAAAAGAGTAGATTATTAGCTGACTTTTAAATTTGGCGCCATTATTCGGCAGCGCCACGATCTGCGCATCCTCAAAATTCCAAAGTTATAGCGCTGCCGTTATTGAAAACCCAAGCAAATGCAGCATGCTGTTGAATTCGTAAAGGAATAACTGCGAAATATTGGACGGTTTGCTGCGGATAATTTCGTTTCTTCGGCGTGTTCCTTCCGGTAACCCCATTGGTAAATTTTCGTATTTGCGTTTTGTACGATGAGTACATGGACTAGACACGAAGCACCCACGTGGGAACGGATTTCATGAATACACTCGTGGGTTTTGTGTGGTGCCTGTAATGACACGAGCTTTGTTCAAATTTAGGAAATTAAATGTTAAACTGTATTAATTATTAACACAGTAGGCGGCTATTGTAGCGTCGGATCGCACTCGTTTACCAGTTAGTAAATTGATAATTTCAAGAAACCTTTGCAATTTTGTTGCAGGCCCAAACCGTTGCGCAGAATGCACTATAGATGGCGCCGATCATAAATAGCAAAAACGTGTGGCGTTTACACACAATTAATCCATTGGCGTTCAAAAATCCCCCCACCACTTCCCTTCTGGAGTAGTTTGACCAAAGGCGCGTGTCCATTTGATAGGTGAGAGGGAGTGTCGCCTCTCGAGACCTCAGAATCGTGAGTGGACACGGTAATAAGAGCGCTATCGAGACTTGATCCCGCGAATTATTGAGAGTGCGCAGATCTCCAGTGCACCGACCTGTTTTGGCTCTCGGGAAGCTGCTCTCGCAGTTCCAAATGGTTTCGAATAGTGAGAGTGCCCTCGCTCACACGGAGCCACATTGAACCAGAGAGCAGTTCTGAGACTGAAAGTCGCCATTTCTCTCTGCTAAATGTCGTGACAGAAAAACACTCATGTGGACAAACCACGTGTGACATTGTTGTTGATGGTTACTCTCGCTTTCGCCCTTTCTAACCCTCCCAACCCCAGCTATGCCAAATAGTTCATTATAGGTCCCACTGCGCTTACGAAAAGGATCAATGTCAAATCCAACTATCTATATTAGAGCCTGGCAGCACTTGCGAAAGCAGCCAGACAGAGTCTGGTGTAATAATGAAGGTTTCGGTCAAGGGGAATGAGTCCAGAAATGCAGGATTTGATGAACAATTGCACATTTCAGATCAAAACTCTGGTTTTTCACGATGGTAACCGAGTACACAGGAGGCGCTCTGTCCCAGGCCCTTTCCAAGCAAACGCCGAAGGAGAATGCTGCCGAAGGAAAGAAGCCCCTGGAGAACTTGTTTGCTGCGGCACCTGTTAAAGTGACCTTTGTCCCATGCCCGCAGCCTACGTCCGTCCTAAAGACGAAAAAGAAGGGGAAAAGATCTGTAAGGATTCTCACTTCAGTTGCCATGCCATGTGATTGTCAAAAAATAAACTTTCTATTGGGAGATAACATGTTTTAGAAATGCATGTTTTAGAATCGATCCTGTTCTGCATTGCCGAACAGGAAAATCTTGTACGTTTAAACGGGGGATAGCAAAATTGTGAAATCAACAAAACATTGTGCTCGGATTTACTGGCTAAGAAATTAAGTTTTGAAATCCGACTTTCGATTACAGGCAACGGAAGCCGAGGTCATCCCTCCAGATCCCCAGAAAAAGCCGTCTAAGAGATCGAAACTTGAAGCTGTGGGCGAAGTCGACAGCAGCGAGGACGAAGCTGAGCAGGCTACAACGAAAAGGAAAAAAGCGCCGATCCCCCGAGATCCGGACCAGGAAGCGAGGACAGTTTTTGTAGGAAATCTGCCTAATTCCATAAAAATGAAGGTAGGGTGATATGGTATTGAGGCGCTGCTAACTATCAAGATGGTGCAGCTAACAGCAATGTGTGCTACCTACCTCTTGCAGAAGCTGGAGAAGCTTTTCAAGACGTACGGCGAGGTGGAGTCTGTGCGCATCCGTTCCGTGGTACGTAATCGCCGAGTGAAATTGGGCTGCACGGCACGGTCAAAGTCCCTGTAAAGGGAAATTTCGTTCATTCCTTATTTCTCTGTAGGCTGTAGCTGATCCGGACATGCCAAGGAAATTAGCAGTGATAAGGTAAGACTTCATTGAATGGCATCAGATTAATAATCATATAGTTCAATCACCTATATGTTTTACAAGTACAGTCGAACTCCGTTATAACGAGAGAATGACCTCTGTAGATTTCTCTTTCTGGGAATTTCAACGTTGTCTTTCATGGTTTTCTGTTGCTTAGACAAATTTACGTGGCGGATTTAGTTCTTCCCGCAACTATTCTATTCGGTACCTGGAAATATTGTGGAAGCCGTGAAAACCACAATATATAATTATAATCGAGTTCTACTGTACGAATCAAATTTTACGAACAACTCAAAATTGGCACGCCCTCTACCATTGAATTATTTCACAGAAGGGACTTCCACCCGGAGAGGATGAACATGAATGCCTACGTGCGCTTCAAGACCGTGGAAGAGGCTCGAGCGGCTCTAGCTTTGTGAGCGCAACCTAGTTACGAACAATTGCAATTCTGGTACTTCCGACCGCTAAAACGCCTCGATTTTCAGAAATGCCCAAACGTACGAGGGATTCTGCCTGAGGGTGGACATGGCCAACAGGGAAAAGCAGCATGACCAGAAGAAGTCTGTGTTTCTGGGAAATTTACCTTTCAGTAAGTCTCCTCGTATCTTCGTAACGTTTGCCACCAGGCATAAAACCGGTAAGATCCAAGCTTGACGGTCTCTCTCTCCTGTTCCAGGCATAGAAGAGAACACAGTTCACTCCTTCTTTTCGGACTGCGGCGAAATCAGTGGCGTGCGGTTGGTCCGAGACTGGCGCACTGGATTAGGCAAAGGGATTGGCTACGTGCAATTTCAGGCGAGCTATGACCCATGCCCCCACTTCGAAGGAAATTGTCGCAAACTGCTAACCTTCCGAATTCTTTTTCAGAAATCCGACGCAGTTGGGCTGGCACTGAACCTGGATGGGAGTCAGCTTGCGGGCCGGAAGATCCGTGTTTCTCGAAGTCAAGAGCAGACCTCTGCCAAAAAGATTATATCCTTTCAAATCTTGCAGAATATTGACTTGCCTGCTTGATGTAAGAGCGAGTCCAAAGATTTGCCTGCTTGAAGAAAGATTGTTTCCAAATGGCCACAATCATGGTTTCTGTAAAAAAATTGAACAAATGTTGCTTTCTATATACCTATCCTTTGTAACATTAAACTCTACATCCATAGCACCAAGAACGGATAGTTACCTGTTCATCCATTTGATAGTAATTTTTAAATAAGTTTTAAATTCCAAGGAGCCTTGGCATTCTCTCCTGGATTAACTTCCTCTTCAAGATATTCCAATCGGACCCAATGTTACAATTTTACGGTAGTTACGGCAAATAATCCAGCACTTTTTGCCTTAAAAATATGGAAATGTGGAGGCCAATACCTCTCCTTACTAGAGGCTATATAACATGGCATTTTCTATAAAAAGTACTCGTGAAAACATTTGACAGTTTAAGGCATTTCGCTCAATTCTGCAAATCTAGCTACTTCATTAAAGATAAAACTTAAAACTAACGATAAGAAAAAACCATCCATTATCTCACCTTAACAATTTGACACAGCGCTGGCAAAAACGCTCCCAAAATGCCCACCGTCAAAAACGCTCCCAAAAAGCCATCGCGACAGCATCACCACTCAAAGGAGACACTTCCTCCCGGCGCTGACCGAATAACGCGCATGAAGTTCTTCTCGGGGCTGAAAACACGCGGCAAGCCCGAGAGCCATCGACCCCTAAAAAGAAAGGCAGCGAGGAGGTAATTTCATCGACATTTTACTTTCTCGTTAGTGCCTGCGTTGCTTCAAATAAAATTCATTCGTCGTTAATTTTTACAGAATAGCAAATGGAAAGAAGAACAGAAAAGTCACCGACAGAAAAATCAACAATGGAAAATAAAAACAGCAATGCGGCGTCAAAGGGCGCCATATGTATAGCAATCTTTATATAAACGATTCTATTGTCTGAGAAAAATTAAACGGTTATAGTCGTACACTTATTCACAGTGGAGAGAAACGAAGACGTAAGTACGCTCTTTAAAAAAAGCACGGGAAGTGGCGGACCGGTTAGAAGACCCCATCAGGCGGAAACGGGCTTGCGGTTAACAGCTCTGGAAACGTGCCGTGCGCGACTTTGTCGTCTTAACGCCGCTGGCGTTGTTTGGTTCATCGAAGTGGAACCGCTAAGACATTTCTCTGCTTCCAGTTAAGAAGCACGCAGGGTAGAACTCGCTTTGCCAGAAATTCAATTGGGGTCGATACATTACAGCTCCTGACACATTGCATGACCTTGCTAAGGACTTTAAGGACCAAATGAAAGTAAACTGACTAATTGGACTGGCATTTCCAAAGCGCTTGATGATCCCAAACGAGATTTCAAATCCCGGCCCGAACAAGGCATTAAACTTAGCCGCATCGCAAAAGCGTATGCCAAAAACCAATAAAATATGCAAAATCAATGAGCATTTGATGCTACTAAGCATGATAGTAAATCTCAGATCATGATCATACTTAAAATTTATTTTCTATTACACTCATACCTTCCTAAACAGTCACTATGTCGTACTGCTAAAACAGCCTTCTTCAGATTATTAAATTAGTTAAGTATTTTTTTCCAATTTTGTATCGCTTCTTTGCATGTAAAAACAAGTTTCGATGTACAGCCTTGTAGCCAACTTCCCGATAACGTATTTGACCGTAAGGGGAGGTATGAGTGCACATGAATTTCTTCAATAGTAAATTAACTTCTGAACACGAGCTTGACAAAGAACCTCGTGCATGCTGGCGAAAGATGCTCCGTTCAAATTCAATACCGAAGAACAACAGTTAATGGATTATTCTTAGCATTGAAAGTCTTGTATTGCGGCGAGTATTTTACAGATATTGTACATCTTAAATAAAAATCCCCGCGTTATTTCTTCCGTCATCATTGCCGTGAAATGTTTTCAACATGGGCAATTTCCGATCCAGAATGTACTCCACTCGTTACTGGCTGTGCCAGCCTACGTAACGCCTTAAAGTCCTTGCCGCATGCGAGCGAGTCCCACGTGCGTCCCATGGAAGCGAGCTTTCTAAAACCTCGGCCATAATCCACTCGATCCAAAAACTCCCACTTCGCAAATAAATAAGCTGGCCGGTGGCGGGTCAAAGCCGCGGCGCAGGCACCACTCTTGGCTATAAAAAGTATATATAAAATAAGCTACCTCTTGACGCTTCATCGGCGAGTCACTCGAAGCCGCAACAGGCAATGCGCAGCCCCCCTCCCCCCTACGAGACCGCATTTCGTATTGCTCTGCGTGTCCTGACGGGATTGCGGAAATTAAAGCAGACCGGGTCAACGGCTTCGTCCGAAATGAAAATGAATCAGCGGAGTGAAAAATGCACGATGATTTCACTATGTACAAGCTCCTTGAGATAAAATCTGTATAAAAACTACTTTTACACTTAACAGGGGGCAGGGAGAGATAAGAAGAGGAAGAGACTGGTAGTGGCTCGTCAGCGCTGGACTGGCAGTGGCGTCCCATCAGGAGCATTCGACTGCCGTTGAACTTGAGGATGGTGTGGAGGAAGAGGCTGCAAAAGAAACGAATTTGAATTGTTAGCCGAGTCCAGCGACAGTTTCATCCCGTGGACAAAAAATTCCTCGCTTAATTTAAAGTGAAAGACTTTGATCGTTACAAAATAAATCGTGAATGTCATGTTGACAATTTCGATGTGGAATGTTTTTTTTTAAAAAAAATTACATTCCTTGAAAATATTTGCTGCAAACTACGACTGCAACGATAAAAGGCTACCTTGACCTACAAGACAACAGGGTTCGCGCCAAAATTTACAAAACCATTTCCCCAACTTTCCCTGACCAACCCAACTAAATCTACCCGATTTTTGAAAAACTGCTTGCACATAGAAAAAATTGCATAATTTTCTTTCAAATTTATTGATTAGCATCGGATGGATAGTGATTTATCACAAACACAATCAGCAGCAAAGCAAAATACTATATTTTTCAGTTTTTAGTCCCTTTTACCCAGTTCTCAGTCATTTCTTTCTGCATTAAATTCTGAAATTCCAGTTGACTATCCGGATGTCATGGAATTCTCCCCTCCCAGCAGTGTCCGGTTTTTAAAAACCCCTTCCCCGGACGTCCTTTATGGATGACCCTTTATCAGTGAACTTAACGGACATGTTAGTGTTTAAAAACAATTCCTCCGTACTAGAGTACCTTCCATTGGAAGTTCCAACGTTTCAGCACAAGCCCAATTAAAAAAAATACTCTGTAGCTGAACACTCAACTGATGGTCCCTGAAATTCGAAATCTTTTCAAATAATAATGGTGATCGAACATCAGGTACCTTCTTTTTCCTTTCGTTTCAGCTTTTTTCTTCGCCTATCGATGCAGGCCACTTCCGCCTTCAGCTGCAAGTAGGTCCTCCTCAGCTCTGTGAGCTTTTCCTGAAGAATTGCTATCCTTTCCGCTCCGTCGGAATAATCCTCTGTTCAAGAAGAAACAGCGGTCAACAACAAACCCAATCGCACAATGAAGGTACCAGGGAGATGGTGTGCGGCCACTGACCTAGTTCAACGAAGAAGTTGAATCTAGAAGGCCTCGGCGAATAGGGCACCACCTGAGTTTCGAGAAGGGTACTGGTCATCGGATGGTAGGGCGAGCCCAAGCTTGCTGGCACCCCGGCACCACTGTCGGTGCACAGTTGCAACACATCCTCGCTGTCGTCGCTACCTATAACGGACAAAGTGACTGATGTAGGAGAGCGATAACGACGCCAGAATAACCTACACATAAAGTTAATTAAAGAATGTGCAGTTTCAAGTTTTCATGTTTGCCATGGCAATAAAATCAGAAAAATTCCACATTAATCTAGCTTTCAAAATTTCGGGGAAAATGTGCTGGTAGTTTCGGGAAGAAGGGTCGGCCACTTACGACCTTATGGTTTAGCACCGAGCATTTTGGGCAAACCAGCATTTAACGACCATCGTCATGGACCCTCCAAGCGCAAAATGTTGTTCCATACAAACATGAAATTCCATCTCCACAGATGCTCGAATGGGGAAAATTACCTTTCGTGACCTTACTGCACCCGTGGCGGTGCCGGCTCCCAGCGGGCGCCTTGTTCGCGTCACCAGGGCTCATCTGCTTCCGGTGGCTACGCTTCTTCTTCCGGGGCGAGGCGGCCTCCTCGAGCTCAGGCCGCGCACGCTTGGGCACCAAGGCCATCTTCTCCTTGGCGACTCCGGGGAGCTCCTCCGCGGCCTCGGCCTCCAGGTCTCCCTTGGCGTCCAGACCGTAGTGCGGCTCGTAGCTGGCCGCGTAGTCATTGGGCGAGGAGCTCTGGCTGGACTTCTCGCCGGTGGTGGCGCTGTCCATGTCGTGCAGGGGCGACTCGGAGGCGTTGGTGCCGGTGCTCTCTGGGGTGGTGGGGGGCGTGTTGTCCAGCACGGTGGAGGGCTTGGTCTCCAGATTCAGCGGGGCGAACGAGGTGACCGCAGCGCCACCTTGCGACCCTGCCACCGGAGCCTCCTTGGCGCCGTCTTCCACGTGGGGTCCTGCCCCGGTCGCTTCTTCGGGGATGGGGCTGGCGGGAACCTTCTCCTCGCAGATGAGGTAGCTGGAAATGTCCCCGTCGTTGCCCTCCGCCTCCAGATCCTCCGGTTTCCTGGGTTCTGGCAACTTCCCTTCAGAACTCGCTTCTGCTTTGGTCGAGGAGCAGTCGGAGTCCTCGCTGGTCTGAGGCTGCTCTTTCTTGCTCTTGTCCTTCTTGCGCTTGGGCCGGGCCCGGTCCTCCTTGCGGGATCTCTTGGTCTCGCGGGGGCTGTCGTCGCTGGTCTGCTCCTCGCTCTCCGCCGGCACCTTGGCCTTCTTGGACTTCTTCTTTTCCGACTCCGGGCACTTCTCGGCCTTGTGCCGCCGGGACTTCTTGGTTTTCTTCTTGGTCTGCCCACCCTCAGAGCTGAGCGAGCTGGTGTCGTCAGAGTCGATATCCTCCTTCTCCTTGCGGCCCTTCTCCAAGCTCTCCTTCTTCTTCTTGCACTCCTTCCTCCGGGACTTCCAGGACGACCCCTTCTTCTTTGGCACCCGGCCCTCCTCGCGGTCCTCGCTGTCCCCTTTCTTCGACTTGATGCGCTTCTCCCGCGACTTCCTGGCCTTGGAGTCGCCCCGACTCTTCTCCGGCTTCTCCTCCCTGCTCTTCTTCTTCTTCACCTTGGGCTCCTCCTCGGCGCTGCCCTCGTCGCTGCTCTCGCCCTTCCGCTTCTCCGGCTTCCTGTTCTTCTGGCGCCGGCGGTCGCGCTTGGAGCCCTTTAAGCTGCTCGGCAGCGGGGAAAGCGAGCGGGACCTGGCCTTGTCCACGTCTTGGATGGCCTCGATTTTCGACATCACCATCTCCTCGACGGCACCCTCCTCCTGCGGGGTGTCTGGACTTGCCGTCTCTGGCGCGGGAATGGGAACGGGCTCCGGCGCGGTCGCCAAGATTTCCTGCGTGGCATTCTCGACTTCGGCCGGCTTTTCGACATGTGAAGCTTCGGATTTCTCCGGCTCCGCTTCTACCGGGCGCTCCTCGGGCGGAAGTTCACCTGCCGGTTCCGTGAGTTGACCTTTCGCCAGCACGGTCTTTTTGCAGGATGCCTCCGCCGCTTCGATGACAGTCTGAACAGAACTCGGAGGGCTTGCCTCGAACATTTGCGGCACTGCGAGCTCCCTCTTTTGAGAAGATTCTGGGACTTCAGAGGATTTAGGAACTGCATCGGGAGAGCCACCCGTCAAATCTTCCTTGGTCTCAGGCACGATGTTTTCCTTGACAGGTTTAACCGCTGCGGGTTGGTCTACCACTGGGGCAACCTGCTGGTGATCAGCGACATCGTGGGGTGCTTTCGTAACCTTTTCCATCTCGTGCTTAATGCTCTGTGCTTGGGTTGATGGCTTATCATCATCCTTGGGTACTTTATTGCACTCCGTTATTTTCTGCGCTTCTTTTGATAAGGTTTGATCTTCTTTTCCGATTTTCTGGTCCTCCCTCTGGGCCCTTTGGTCATCCACCGATACCTTCTGGACTTCCTTCGGTGTCTTCGGCTCATCTTTTCCAGTTTTCTGGACTTCTTTCGGTGTCTTCGGCTCCTCTTTGCCTGTTTTCTGAACTTCTTTCGGCGCTTTCGATTCCACAGCCACGACCTTCTGAACTTCCTTCGGTGCCTCCTTCGCTGCTTTCTTGACCTCTGCAGCAGGTGGCGTAACTTCTTTTGAAGTTTCCTGGGCTTCCTTTGGCGTCTTCGGTTCCTCTTTCGAGGGTTTTTGAACTTCCTTGGGCGTTTTTTGTTCGACTATCACAGTTTTCTGCGTTTCCTTCGGCGCCCTTTGCCCCTCCTTCGCGGGTTTTTGCGCGCCTTTCGGGGCTTTCTGTTCTTCCCTTGTCATCTTCTGGACTTCTTTCAGCAAGCTCTGTTCGGCTTTGGCCACTTTCTGGCATTCTTGCGGGGTCCTTTGATCAACTTTTGCATGCTTCTGGACCTCTTTTGGGACGCTTTGTTCATCTTTTGTGACTTTTTGGGTTTCCTGAATGACTTTCGGGTCTTCCAGCGGGCTTTGCTTGCCTGGATCTTGCGCGTCCCCCTTGTCAACCCTTAGGATATTTACATCTGTACTCGCACTCTTCTCTTCTTCAACCAGCAACGGTTCCAGGTCAGTCTTCACACCCTGCTTATCTGGCTTTCTGCTTATCTGCTCATCGGGTTTCGTGATTGCCAGTTCAGAAATGCTCAGACTATGTGCTTCGCATTCCTGTTGTTCTGCTCTCGCGGCAGGTTCGCCGATTTCACTGGATGGCACTTTAACCTCTTTCGCAGGTTTCGCTTCAGTTTCTTTCTCCTTGACCTCAGGCGAAGTGCTGCTGCTGCTGGCGAGCAAGCTTTCAAACAATCTTTCGCAGCCGCTTTTTGGGGTAAAAACTTCCTTCTGACCAAGCCCAAACTCTAGCTTGGGCACTGGGGTTTCGTCGCAGCTCTCGTGCACTGAAAGCTGGTGCAATTGTTGAACGTGCACCAGTTCGGGAGCCTTTTCATCGAAGAAAGTTGGGGAAGTCACTGGAAAGGTGTCGATGGGTTCCATCTTTTCCAAACTGGGCGCACAACGTGCTTCACCCTCATTGACTATTTTCAGAGCTTCGGAAATGCCCATGTCCTCTTTCAACACGTCATCATACATGGTAAAATCCAACTCGGCCGTCAAATTGAGGTCACGGGTGGAAGTGTCCTCCAGGACAGGGATTGCAGTGTCCTCGATCTTGGAGGCAATCTCAGCAAACTCCTCCTCTACGGGCCTGGACATTTCGGAGAACAAGATGGACCTCACGTCGGGGAAGTCTCTTATGGCTTCACTGTACTGATGATCGCTTTCGTGTGCGGGAAGCTTGTCTTCGAAAAATATGCGAGGTTCGCGGACTGGAGACTTTTCAGGAGACAGTGCCACCCTCGAGAGGGTGCTGACCTTCTCCTTCAGATCGTGGAATATTTTCACTTCATCTTTCGATTCATCCACCTCCCCCACAGACTGGTCCTTGTCGCTAACTTCGCTCTTCTTCTTGGGTTTGGGCTTCTTGTCCTTCAGCTTCGACTTGGGCGACTCCTTCGGTTCCTTGGCGTCAACCACGACCTTTGCCGGCCGCCCGCGCGAGCGCCGCACGGGAGGTTTGACAGGGGCCTTAGGAAGATCTTCCTCAGCACTGGCATCGCCTTCCGCATCGCTGTCAACGGGAGCTTTGACCTTTGATTTCGGGCCCCTTTTCGCCTTTGGCGATTTTTCTTCTTCGCAGCTTGCACCTTCATCTGCACGCTCTTTCGAAGATCTATCCTTGGAAGAATATTTACCTAGAAAACAAAATGAGGCAGAGTTTAATTTAACTTGTACAATGTAAGATGGTGTGAAAAGAACCTGCCCTTACCAAAATTACAACTAGTAGATTTTATCATAAATTTTATACAAAATTTCCCTAGAAATATTAATAATTGACAGAACGCAGTGGGCAAAAAATGTTGAAAGCAAAGATCACAAATCATGGATTTTGGAATAAGTTTCCAAACAAAATTTGCTTGTAAATGTCGTTAATTAAAGGAATGCTAAAGGCGAAAACTTCCCTAAAATTAATCCCAAGAAGATGGTAAACACTACGAACCCATCATCAAATTCTCAAGAAAACTTACCAGCAAATGGCAGTTCTTTGAACAACTCGGCAGTGGGGCTAGACCCTCCAGGGCCCTCTTCGTCCTCGTCCCCTTGCGTGTCCTCCTCATCCTCCTGCGTTTCGCTCTTGTCCTCCTCGATGGACGTGTCTAGGTCGTCCAACGAAGCGCCTTTCTTGCCGAAACGGGTCAGGCGCCTCTCCATCTGCTCCATGATTTCGGATTCCACGGACTCGGAGTAGCACTCGTCGCTCGAGTCGCCCGTTGTGCCGTGGCCGCTCTCCTGCGTTCCCGACGACTTCCGGGTCCTTCGCTTCCCGTCGGGTCCGTTGGTGAAAGACGATTCCAAGCTGTTTCGGTCCGACCGTGTTGACCGAGACCTCAGCCCACCCTTGCTTCCCGGTGGGCCGAGGGATTTCAGAGATGTACTTCCCTGAGGGCGGCCTCGCTTTCCGGGTGGCTTGGAACACTAAGATGAGGAAATATAACGGATATATAGCTTCCAGTTTTCTTTTTTCCCTACGTTTTTGTAATTCTAACTAACTTTTGACTGATCAAACTAATTTCTCACCTTCGCAATGCACGAGAGCCTAGTTCGCTTCCCGAGGGTCCTTTGGGTGAGGTTCTCGACGATCCTGTGGCGCTTGACCCATTCATCGTACCGCATGTTCCAGCCGGTGTAGTGAACGAAATAAATCCTGTCCCCTTCCTCTTCGTCCACCTTGAGGACCTTAGCTTCGTAGATCTTTTGCTGCCTGCCTCGACCATACTTCACCTTCACCCTATCGTTGATATTTATGGTGACGTTTCGCCTCGTTTCCGCATCACTGTGAGCAGGAGAAAGTAAAAGTCAGAACTGTTCTATCGGAACATGAAACTTTGAAAGCATTTTGAAGAATGATAGGTAAAAGTGCAGATTTCCATTGTTTTTCTCCAAAGTGCAGGAAAAACATGCAAGCATCCCAGATAAATCTTTTCTATTCTTGTCATCGCAAAATTTAAGACAAAACTTACTCATCATCTGATCCTTTATCCTCGTCCTCCCCTTTCTTGGCATTCTTTTTTCTTCCCTAAAAATCAGAAAAATTAGATGAATGCGAAAGGACACCAAAAATCAACCACAGTCCACCATCACAACACACACCCGCCGTTTGCTGGGGGAAGCGCTATCCTCGCTTTTGTCCAGCTTGGATCTGCTCCGGCATCTGCTGTCTTCCCTCTCTTCATCCTCCTCGTCTTCGGAGTCCTCCTTCTGGAGCCTTGCTCGGATTTCGCGCATGCGACGCCTTTCGTCGGTTTCACTGTCTTCGTCTACAGCCACCTTCCTGTCCTGCTTACCTGGACCCGACTTCTTCTCTCTTTCGTCTGCAGCGGCTTTCGGCGTCATGTCGGAAGTCTCTGGTTTCTCACTCGCAGCCTGGTTGGATTATGCGCAGCATTAACTTTTAGTAATTTGCACACTGGCATGTTCCAGCATACGTTAGTAAATAACAATGCAATTTCCCAGTTATTTTGAACTTCTCTGAGTGGTAGATTGCTTTGCTTATGTGTCGCACTATCACTTGAAACATTAAAAAAGATTAGCTCACCTGGGATTCGTCCTCAGTTTTTCCACTTTCAGGCTCGTCCTGGCTGCTTTCATCTTCTGCCGCCTTGAGTTTCTCCTCCTCCGCAAGAGCTTTTGCATTTTCTTCATCTTTTTCCTTCTTCAAAGAATAGATGACATATATAATTTAAAAAAATGTAAACTAATGGACACTATCAGGCTTCAAGTCTGTGGCACGGCCGAGAGATTCACCTGTTTGGCAGCTCGTCTTCCAGCAGCTTTAAGATCACGCTCTTTCCGATCTCGGTCTCGGTCTCGCGGCAGCATGAGATTGCGTCCCGATCTGTGCCGGACCCTGCCTGATCTTGTGCTGGTACCCATGGTGCAACCCAACTTGCGATAGAAGTCCTCAAAGCTGTGCAAATACCTGTCAGAAAAACATCAAACTCATTATCATAACTTGAAAAGAAACAAATGAAGGTCAAAGGATTCTCCTGCAAATTTCGTTAAACTGAGCAGTTTTCGAAAGTACAGTGTACTTAGCAAACTTTATAGCCAAATTCAGTAAAAGTAGCTGCTGAACATGGTTTGTAAAGCCAAGTTTGCTTTCGCCAGGAGGGACATGAACATTACATCAAACAGATATTTGCATCTCAAAATTGCTCATCTTTTCAGTACTTGATTCTCGCTAGTAAACAACGTTCTCTCACTTTTTGTAGGCCTGTTTGATGGCATGCGACGAAGAGCTGTTGTATGCCGGCAACCCCATTTTCGTGTAGACGGTCTTCCACTGCATCTGGTTGGTTGTCCGGTTGTAGCCGCCCATCTTCTGCACCACCTTGAACAGCTTGTACAGGTTCAGATCCCGATTGCTCACCGTGGGCGCCTTGTTGATCGGCGTGCCCCGGTCGTCCATGAACTTGTAGAGCTGGGCGACGAACCTGTCCTTCTCCTCGCTTTGCTCATCGTCGGACGACTGCAGGGGAGAACTTGGCTCGTCAGTTTCGCCATAACGCCAACGAAGACTTATCAGAGGAAAAACTCACGTCAGAATCGGTATCGCTGTTGTCCACACTGCCAGCTGTCTCTGTGCCGAGGAGCACGTCCTTGTCCCAGTGCTGAGGAAGTTGGTTTTGCTCCAGGTAGGTCAAGGCCTTCTCGACAGCTAAAATAATCGTACAATCGTCTTAAGGTTTGAACACAAATCGCATGCTCTCAGCAAGAGTTAACTAAGGTGCCAGTTACACAATCCAGCAACTATTACGAAAACTTCGTTATTAAAAATGACTAGCAGAAATTCTGAGGATGAAAAGTGTGAATATATTCAAATTTTAATCCAATGTTCAATTATCCAAAATGTTTTAATAATCAAATTCGTGGGGTTCTCAGATAGTTATAACTAACATGATTCGTTCTAAAATTTACAAAATTATTTCCCTGACATTTAAAAAAAAAATTTATAGCGAAATCATCAAAGGGAATATCACACACTATCAGTTTTCTTTTTGAAGCTCTAGCAATTTTGGGCAATTAAACTTTTATCAGTAAAATAAACGAAAATAATCATATATGCAGGCAGTTCCTTAGTACTTAAGGAAACCTTCCCCGACTTTCCCGATTTTCGAGCGAACACGGAATTTCCCCTGACTATCCATGACCGTTTTTCTCTTCCCTGACTTTCCACACGCGCACAAACCCTGAACTAGTTAACAAGCAGTTCGAATTCGACCAAGTACAAAATAACCAAACCATTGTATGAAAAAATACGGAGTTTTCGAAATGCAGGAAAATTATTAAGCAGTTAATGAGGATATAACTACCACCTGTCAGTCCCGAATTACAGACAGAACAATTTAAACATGCCGCTTACCGGTCTTCATTGCATTGCCGTCCACTTTGGCAGCCAGTTCGCGGGTGAATTCCCGCGAATCCTTCCTGTTGGCAACATGGCTAAAGGTGGAAGAGCAGAAATCAGCACCAGAACACCGCACCAGCACCAAGATGCGACGAGGGCTTAAAAACTCACAATTTGCCATCCTTGAAGGAGCGAACAACGCACTCGCTCTTGTTCTTGGGCTTCACTTCATCCTGGGCGTTTGTAACCACGACCAACGCGGGCACCCAGTTCTCCTTCTTTTTCTTCTCCCCCAGTTCCAGGCACAGCACCTTTCCCACGTCGGGGTCGGGTTCCTTCGGCTTGGTGTCCTTTTTCCTCACCACAGGCTCCTCATCGCTGCTCCCATCTCCTCTGCAGGAAAGAGTTGCGAAACATGTTAGTGCAATGGCCACACTTGACACGAAACTATTGAGCAAAGTGCAGCCAGCACTTACACAATGAGGGACCGGTGCAAAATGCGGCGCTTCCTGCCTTTGGAGCCCATGACCGGGGTACCGAAATGCTCGGGATGAGTGAGTGGCAACTGATCCAGCGTCTGAAATCGAAGCACGCATTTTAGCATGTTAAGGAGGCATAATGTCAAAATACTAACGAATTCATTCACAACTAGCTGAAATACCCGGCACTTCCAGAGGGTTAACCAGCATTAAAAACGAAGCACGGATTAACGAAAGTGTTTACGAAGGAATGGGAAAAAAAGGAAAGCTCAAAACACGGGCTTCTTTTCTCAGAATTTTTAGAAAATTTACAAATTTAGGGCAATTAAATGTAACGAAGTTCTCAGAAAAGGCATAACAAGACAATGCTGACTAGAGATTTAGTTCACAGACAACTCTGTACAATGAACTAGGGCCACGAGTCATCAAATTTGTAATATCGAGACTCTGGTCATACCAACCTCGCTTTCAGCAAAGTGCCTTCCACTCTTCAGGCACAGTGATGTCCTCCTCAATGTGGTCTCATCCCCATCATCGAATACTGGATGAGGATGCAGAAACAAGCATTGAAAAATCGCAGGGAAATTCATCGATTGCTAGTCACGGATCTCAGCGATAAACAACTGAAATTAACTTACCGACTGTGTACTGGCTGTAGTCGTGAAGCTTGTTGATCACCCCTTCCAGGTACTGATTCTTCTCGGGGTGCTTCGCCTCGACATGGGCGCCGACCTAAGAAACGGCACATAACCACTTTTATGGCCAGTCTAACAACAGCTATCACCTGTAAATGCCGCGTTCTGGAATTATTCTCACCCTTAAGGTTCCCCTGACAAGGTCATCGGTGACCACCAACGTCCCCATGTTGTTCTTGAAATTCACCTAAAGAGCACGAACGATTGTTTTGAGTACAGTGGATATCCGATCATAAAGAGCGCTTTTGAAAAGCCGCATTGACATTCATCACATTTTCAAGTACCAGAAGAAGAGGACAACTCGTACCTTGCATTTCACACTACGCGTAACTTTTTTAATCTTGGCTTCGCAGAAAGCGCCTTTGTACTTGGCACTGACATCCGTGCCCACAGTCAGGTATGGGGGCTCTTCTCCAGCCTGGAAAAATTATAATCATCAATTAGGAAGCATGTCTTTAAAGGATCTTGCATACCGACACCAGCAATAAACCCAAACGTTTTGCGCGCGCGGATTAGCAGACTTATGATGCAATGGGCCGCATTAACAGCCATTTTCTGGGAAATGGCCTGTGATCACAATAACACATTCGTTTGAGGGCAGATTATCTGGTGCGGGTTAGGTAGAAGTCAACGATCTGTAACTTGGTACAGTGAGGTGATAAAAATTGTAATTGCAACGATTCTACATCACTGCCACGGCTGTCATTAAATAAAATATCCGCCATGCCATTCCGAGTGAGACACCAGCTGGTCCTTTGTGACTAACCATTCACTATTACAATTATTCAATTGATACCATCTGAAATACTCAGACATTAATGTATTAGCTTTGAATGAATGTCGAGGAATTCTAACATGTTAAAATGCAAGTGACCCAAGGGTGAAACTTGGAACAACTCTTGCTCAACTATCCAAATCGGCAAATGAAATACGGGGAATATAGTTAACCTGAGCATACCAAATTTATGCTACATATGCTAAACGCCAAAATATGGACCTCAAAATAATTTACTTCAAGGGAACGTTGCCTCAAAGGCGGAAAACACAGAATCAGCAATTACTTTAAGGAATGCGTACAATGGTGCGCGTAATTACACTAGCAATTCGGTTAAAAAAAAAAAAGCAGGCCAACTGAATTTTTATCCAATCCAGTAATTCGTACAATGAGCATAGCTCATAGATCATATCATGACCATCCTAGGCGAAATGAACAATATTTCCAAGTTACTGAAAAAAACTATCAACAGCAAGTCATTCTAGTGGTTCAGGGTCCGTAAAGTTTTTTACGTCAAACTTTTTCCCCTGACATTTGGAGCAACTCAGCGTACCTTTTAACTTCACCTGAAACGCTTTTGGGGCCAATGCCAGGCTGCACCGCTACCCGCATCCCAGGCCTCCTCGCATTTTCAAACACCCCTACCGCGTGGTGCAACAAAGTTGCAATACCAACAGGGGATTTAAATGGGGCACCCAATTTCGTTTCACTCGCGCAACGCCAAGCGTACGTGCCAGTTAGCAGGAACGTGCGCGAACCCTCCTTCACCATGACAAAACAAGCCACCACCCCAATTACATAATAAACACCACGTCCAAGCAGTGATTCGGAAGGAATCTAGAAATCAGGAATGAAAACAATTACACTGTAGTTACCGGTGTTGAAAAGCAAACCAATTTAAGGTAATGCAACTTGTAACACTGAGTATTCCACGGAGTATGACGCATTCTCTCAGACTATACTATGAGCAGTTAAATAATATAAAGAAAGCTACACTTCAATTTGAAATAATATCTCTAAATAAATGTCCCACTCGTCACCAGTTCCCAGGGTTCCCAGCGAAATTAAATTCCTAACTTTCCTGACTTTCACTTGTTTTTGGAATAAAATTTCACCGACTATCAAGAACGTTTATGGGATAAGCATTACTCACATTTCTATTTATTATTTCAAAAGTTGAACATTTCTGACGAACTAGAGGAAAGTATTGCATAAGTTTGACTAGATACTCCCTCTTGAGCAGTATCTTTAACAATCACTTTAGATTATGGCAATTAAGGCTGGCATTTCCTCTGATGAAAATGTCTTACTTCTCTAAGTAGGTGGGGACCCAGTCACACTTTCAAATTTGTGTTTCTATAGAGGCACTGTCGAACAATATCCACAAACTGGGTTGACATCCCACAGTTCACATTGGCAGAACATGGCGCAGATTTAAAGTCAGATATGTCCTTTCAGGAATGCTGCGAGGCCTGCCAATCTTTTCCCAAGAGCAGGTGTACGGCAGTTACATTTAATGCCTCCTCTTATTTAAATGTTGCAGGTTTTTTGTCCGCTGTTGTTGCTTTCCGGCAAATAATGATGCGATTTAAATCCCACGCAAAGAGCACCTTCAGCGACTAAAAAACGAGACTCGTTTATTTGGAGAGCCAGAAGAAAGCCACGGCGAAAAAACGCTCTGCGGCACACGTCCGTCGCAAGCTCATGACACGGATTGCAAAAATCAATGCAACCCGGTAAATGGCAGCCCTGAGATAAACTATTCATGATGAGATTAATAGGAGGCCTGGCTGCAGCAGGGATCAAGAGCTCATCACGATTGGCTTAAACTGCAACAACATCGCACATGGCCGTGATTCGCAAGTGCCAACACTCATCACTTGACATCACCGAAGGTCCATGATGGCTGCGAGTAAGTTTCACTTTCACACCCACCACGAATTTCGCAGATTTCAGCACGCATGGTCAATACGTGCAACGTTCTATAACCGACCCCCATTCACTGCCGCATTCTGATACGCTTACCGTCCATATAATTGCACTTGGCCTATTCAGATAAGAAAATCCGGCTACGGGAAAACTAGATCGCAATTTGAGTTTTGCACCAGAAGCAAATCATTCAACGTGAAGCAGAGGGTAAACGAGAGATTGACGTGGCCTAGTCTGACGTCAAGATACGAGATTGCTCGAACTGCGATGTTTGCGGACATTCGGCTTCACGAAATTTGACGTGTGTTGACCTCTTTCTGCACAACGGTCTAACAGGTGATCACGGTATGGATGGGGTGCTTGTAAATATTCAATCTCATAACGTGCTTGTCAGACCATATTGCTACGTCTATTCTTAGCAGGATGAAACAAGTACATGCATACCGGAAAGCCACATAACTGACCATATAGTCCTTCCAAAATAACCATATGAGATTGTGTTGCGCAATCTTTATTAAAATTCAAAATTTACACGGGGATGTTTGTTAATAGCTATTCATGGTTTTATCCCACTTCGTAAAATCGTGCCACCAAATACAGGGCCAGCATTTGCACGATTAAGCTAGAGCACAATTTCATAATCAAAATGTGTCTTGGTTACAAAAAACGTCATTCAAATTACTGGGTGTATTCCATGAATTTCTATGGTGCAGCTTGGTGATGTCACAGTTCAAGAGTGGCATGCAGGAAATGCACACAACCATCCGATTTTGTTAACTTTGCCTACATGCATACTGTGCTAAGGCAATGGAATTTCTAGCATGATAAATTCGCCAGTACATTGGATTGCCAAAACATAGCATGTGTCGAGCCTTGTCGAGCAGCAAAACTTACTACAACCTGTTTGCAAATATGGTCTTTACAGATCAGATATGTTGTTGCCCACTGACGTGACGTGAACCTGATCGAACAAGTTAACTAACACCAAGGTCTGAAACCAGGTTTTAGCCAAGATCTGATATGTGGCAGGCCAAAACTGTCAAAACATCAGCCCGGGTGTGCTCACCTACTAGGGACTGACATATCTGATCTCTGAAGGCCATATATGCAGATCAGATTTGCAAACCTGGTCTGCAGTCGTGTGAGGCTTCTTATCCCATGCCCCATCACCCAGTCTGGAGACCAAGGAGACTAACATTGCATCCTAAACGAACCAAGACGGGATGGTTGGCATCACTTGACCTGATCTTTCCGCTCACCCAAGGCGGTAGCAGGGCACCGCCAGGGGCCACGTCGTAGCACCATCCCAACACCGCAGCCATGCCAAACCCCGAAGTTTCTTCAGCGAACATGATTCTTTTGGGGGGGGGGGAGAGAACATGCCCCCTCCCCCCCCACAGGGGATGCGTTCTAATTTGGCGCAATGCGAACGCAGTTTGGCGGCAACAACCTGACGTGGTTCGCCATGATTCAAGGGGCTAACACCGCCGGCCTGTAGGAGGGAAGTGGGTCCCATGCCCGCCGACCACCCCTTTCACGGCCGGCCGGGTGCCGCCCGGAAACCGCGGAAAACCCCGAGCGCATCGCCGTTGACCGACAAATATCGAACGCGCGCCGCCATGTTGCTTCGGCCGCGTTCGAATTCTCCAACGTCAGCTGTTCGTCAAAGTTGATCCCCGCCGTGCATCTCGGCGAAAACTCGCGCCCGGGGTCGGGGGGTCCCGGGCCGTGGATCCCGGCCCGTTTCCGGCGTTTCGGGGACGGTAAAGGGCCACTTACGGCCAAGGTTTCAGGGGATGGCAAGCGAGGCGCTGGAGGGCCATGTAGGCCACCAGCTGTAAGGAGTGAAAATTGGGCAAATTCGGATACTTTACCATGGCTGGTGCGCGGCTCTTTGGTCCCCGCGCCCTCACGACAACGAAGCGCGAAAAACTTGGCCGATTTCAGCGCGAATCACCCGCAAAATCGCCGACTGCATCTAGACTTTCGGAGCAAAAGGCAGCAAACGACGCGGACGCGGATTCGACCCTTGACGGAATGGCGAAAAGGCGTCTGTGGATGCGCCGCGCTCATTGGCCGCCGGCGATCACGTGGGCCGCGCGTGCGCACTTCGCCTGTGACGTCACGGCGGCGCGACGGACAAACCGGGAGCGAATCCCGGTGAAAGCCGATCTTTTTTTTTCATCGATTTTTGCAAAACTTTCGGTGTTTAGAGAACACAGAGCGGTGCTAAAAAGACGCGTCTAGCTGTCAAAACCGTGCAGTTCTGCAGGTGCCAGGATCTACGCTGGAATCTTTTCTTTAAAAAAACAAATCTCATAACAGGGTGGCAAGCAATTTCCAAGATTTGAAATTCAGGACAATTTTACGACTTTTTTAGAGTTAAGTTTAGGGCAATTTTACGACTATTTTAAGATTAAATTTTAGGACAATTTTACCGCTTTTTTCAGATTGAATTTCAGGACTATTTAGAGACTTTTTATTCAATAGGTAATGTTTTAGGATGCATTGTTTTATTCCTTATTCATTTTTGTGTATAATACAAGTTGTACAATAATACAAGATTAACATCAGTTTTGATCAATCTTTTTCAACGAGGCAACTTCTACATTAAATAAATTCAATTATGGCATAGTGTTGTAAAACACAACAAAACAGTGTTTGACAACACGATACATAGGGTGTGTAATAATTTGAAACAATTACAACGGTTTCAATGCTGAATTGGTAAGCAGTTTTAGGACTTTTTAAAAGAATATTTAGGACATTTAGGACTTATCTGCCAGCCTGTCTCACTCTGAATTTTCAAACGCTAGATTTGTTGGTAATTTGGATAAAATACAGGAATATATAGAAAATTGGATAAAATACAGGAATTTATAGGAAATTGGATAAAATACAGTAATTTATAGGAAATTGGATAAAATACAGGAATTTATAGGAAATTGGATAAAATACAGGAACATGTAGGGATGGTTAAAAATATAGAAATACTTGACAGCCTGTCTTTTATTTGTTTTAGTTCAGGATCAACTTTGTTAATAAAAACTAAATAAATACAGCCAGAAGTCACGAGGCTTGAGGGCAATTAGTAGCTAAATTTTTTTTTTTTCATGTCAGGACCATTATTTTCTCGTTTAGTATGCATGGCACAAATAATGAAAAATAGGGTAATGACAAACGGAACGAGAGGTCACTTTCGCTCTCATCTCTCAAATGGACACGCAGCTTAATGTTTACGAAGTAAATTAGCTAATGGAAAAATGTATAATTATCATTTTAACAGGTCCCTCGTGCAGAACTGCTGCAGTTGCTAGTTGCTTAATTTTGAACATAATATTGGGATGAAATTGTATGTCTAAAACATCTACCAACGCAATGTTCATACTATCATGGCGAATTATATGTTGTCAAACATCCCAAATGAATAGTTAAAAACCCTTGATTGATCAAGCTTCCTTTTAAAATGAAACATTTATCACCTTTCATGACACGTAAATCATGTTCAATTTTAAAACGAATTAGAATAAAGGCTTGAAAAATCTCGGGGATGTAAATTTAGGACAACGTGTTTTGTGCAATTAGCGGTATAGCTAACTTCGTTATAAGCAAAATATTTATTTCGCATACCTTAATTCCCCCTAAAAATCTTCAATGCACTGACTAGACACTGATAATTTGATATAATATTTATCAAGGAAAAATCCGCAGCGCCTGCATATTGATCTGTTTAGGGTTCTGCACGTGGCACTTTGCCAGCGTATTGATTGGGTAAATAAAAGTTGCATGTCCAAAAAAACGTCCAAATTTAAGAACGTACCTGTTTACTGACGGCTATTTTTTTTTTTCGTAAACAGCGCCACTGTTTCTGTCCAAATTCCTGAATTCTTGATGAAATCCCCTGCGAGAATCGAGCTCAGTTACAGAATCTAAGGAAAGAGAACCAAAGCCCTGCCAATGTGAACTAGTGTTATAATGAGTCCAAAATCGATAACCATATTGTTGAGACGTAGAAATACTATTTCAGAAAGTTTTCTTTTAAATAAACTAATGATGGACCACTGAATGTCAAAATATTCTGTATTATTTTTAGGCAGAACAGAAGTTAAAATGGCTTTCGTAAAATAACACTTCTTCTTACTATCGGCCATCGTGGAAAAATGATCAAATTATTTACCAAATCAGACATTTCAGGTTACTCATTTGGGTGCCAAAATTTCGCCTAATAATAAAAAAAATGTTCAAAATTCGCCTAAATGTTGCTGCTTGTCAATTATTCATCCCTCACACGTAGGATGCTTTTTGAGAAGTTACAGCAACAAGTTGGAAGAAAGCCTTTGCTGACACCCCCTTTTCCTTCAAAGCTATCAAATGACAGCGGGACATAAACCACGACCTTATTTGCAAAAAACACAGGCAACAGGTGCACTTCATATTAACAGAATTTTATTCGGGGTTTGCGCCCCGTCGAATCTATAGGCACTGTGATGCATAAATATATATGACTATATCTGCACAAAACGGCAATCATGCGAAGTTCTGTACACAACGTAAACAAAGGTCAGACCCGCCCCTTTCGAGGATGGCCCGTTTCCGAGGAAGCTACAACCGTATCAAAAATACTCGATGCCAAACCAACTGACTGACCAGCAGTGTCCTCTTCAAAATCCTCCAGAGTTCGTTCAGGCGTCCTTGCCGGGCGTGGCCCGGCACCGGAAATTAAGGCCCGCGATTAAGGCCGCAAAGTGAGATTCCATGTCCTCCATCGTCCGCGTGGCATTCGCCGAATCACTTGGCTCCTCCTTTGAAGTGCCGTGAAGAAGCAGACTCGTTCAACGGCACACTGCCTAAGCCCTTAATACCAAAGAATAGTGAAGGTGACGTTAGGACAGAGTAAATAAGTCGAATTTGACAAGTTATATGACTAAATTCAAATAGGACA
>JAQIXS010001043.1:0-34665 GCA_034700785.1 Rossiulus vilnensis | reverse complement strand
TTTAATTATTTTATTTATTTTTGCAACCGAGCTTTTGTTTTTAAAAAATCCCATTTTTTGTGCATCAAAAATCCTATGGAATTGTGCTAGGTCAATGTACAATTTTTTTCTGGAAACTGGCCATTCGGAATAATAAATTGATTTTGTTAAAAAGACCTTTATTTTGCTATTTATGGTACCTGGGAGAAACGTTGCATGCACACGTATATTTGATTACACATGTTATCATGTGTTAATATGGTGTTACCAAAAACTAAACATTTATCGCAAACTTTAATAGTTCCGGTGAGGCTTTATTTTGCGCAGACCAGGGCGATAAGAGCGAAAGGCAACTGAAGTTTTAGTAGCATTATTGGACACAGATTTCGAAATTTTAAAATATCTCAAGAATTCACATTTTTATAGGTTTTCTTATAGCTAATTTAATATTATTTCCTAGTCAAAACACTACTCCTGATTGAAGTAGTTTGAGATACCATAATATATTTAATTTCATAGTTTGGTTTGAAGTTTTCAATCATGTTCAATCCATTTGCAATGGACTGAATTGAAGAATGTGTTTCAAGCTTTATTTAGAGTGCTGTGTTTATTAATTAATTATTAATTAAATATGATACGGATTTGTTTGTTTAATCATAAGGAATTTTGTTTTAAGTTTTTAAAGGGAGCATACATAAACTACATCATCACGTGGGGGGTGAGGTTATGATAAATGGTTGCATGTGGTTGCAAGGGGAGGGGTATCGATTGTGGTTACAGTTTTCTGGTAAACTTAATATTCCCATGGCAAGAGTATAGGGAGTTCCTTACTGCACTCCTTTGCAACATCAACGTTTATTTATAATTTTAGATTTTATTGAAATGCAGATTAAGTTCATGCCTTTAATTATTTAAAATATGAAAAGATAATTTTTGAAAGATAATTTTTTGGGGCATGTTAAATTAATATTTTTAAATTGTGAGGGGGAAAGGGGTAAAGCGGTCAAAAAATATTTAGGAGTAGGGGTTGAGCTGTTGCTTGCCCTGGATTACAAAGGGAAAGGGGTTTGAACAATCCAAAAAATGTGGTTGTCAAAATGGGTATCATTGCAAAGATTTTGAATTGTGTAGTTGCCAAGTGGTTTATTTTTTGAAACAACCAAGCTACTGAGTTGAGCGATGCCATATTTTACACTTTCAAGACATACTTTTACACTTTAGACTTCAGCACGTGCACTATCAAGATGCGCTTGTAACGAGATTTTAAGCCCACGGTGCATTTTTATCGATCAATGCTGTTAATTAGATAAACAAGAGTCTAGTGAACACGTGATTGTTACACTCTGCTTAATGCCATAATGGCGTGTCTTAAAACGTTTCTGTCAATATGTAATTTTCTTAAGGGCTAAAAGAAAACAATTGCGGCAGTAGTGAAATAAACAACTGCTAATTTATAAAATGCAATAATTAGACCAATTTTAAAAACTTATTAAATTCAAGACTATTTACTTGTTTACATGTAATTCTAGACTAATTACAATTGTTTAAGTCCTTACTGATAACAAAAGTACATACTGTACTTTATGTTACCCGTACTTCTAAAAGTTTACTATTTGGAAATAAAAAAGTCCTCTGAATGCTGTTTATTAATTGTCTCAAACATTTTTAATTTTTCTTTCACATTTCATTCTTACCTTCAGTTTTAGCTTGTTGAGGCAAGTGACTTAACTTCACTGAGGCAAGTTGTACTTCACTAGATATGTTTAAAAAGATTTGTTTGTTTTTTAGTATTTTTGATCAAGTTGTCTAAATAACCACGGGCTGCATATTTAGCCGGATGTTGAACAAGTCAGAATTAATAAAGTAACCGAATATTGTTTGCATGATTTTTGTGCACTTACACGGTAACTATTCTGTAATTACAACGTAAGCATTGTAAACAAACTTCATCCAAACAGTAAATATATTTTATCATATTAATATATTCGATTTTCTACATAAGACATTTCCTTTAAACAAGATGCACTCAGATAACTAACATTCCAAACTTAAAAATAAATTACTGAATAATGTCCAGGTATGGCTTTTTTGAGATATACTAAACTGAATATATGACATGTATTGTCATATATTATGATGCAAGCATGTAAAATCATACATGTCCATATTTTATTATTCCACCCAGATTTGAACTTTATATAATTATCTCACACATTCTATAGATGAAGCCAAAAAAATTAGATGACGTTAAACATGGTTGTGTCAAAATCGTTTACAATTCCATAAGTGTACATAAAATGTTAAAGAGATTGGAAAACTAGATCATTATTACAGGAGCTAGTGCAGCATCTCGACCAATTGTTACCTGACAGTAACTGACAGATTTCCCCGAAATCAGATTAGGATGTATTACAGTCTTTCAAGGTCACATGCCTTTGACATGTCCCACACAATTTTGACATGTTATGTTAACGTTTAAACTTGTCAAGGAAAAGTTTTCAACCTACTTAACGTACTTGCAAGTAAATTTAAGTAGACTTTGAAGTGAGGATTATTACACGCATACCGCATGTCATCAAGAATTCACTTGCTAACATCAAACGAAGACCAGCTCAGCCAATTTTGATTCCAAAAACACCAAGATTGCTTTTAACCCGCGACTTTTCTTGTTTTCTTCGCTCTGTAGAATGGACTCCGAAGAAAGCGAGTAAGAACATTTCCGTTCTGCTGTTTAATTTCCTTCCACGTTAATTACGCCTAGACCCGCTTTGAGCCTCACCAGCTCCTAATTCTCCAAGTTTGCAAGCATTCTTGCATTTCTGCGCACGTCAAAGGCTGGCAAAGCCCTCGCAATTAAGGCTGGAAAAATCGAAAGATTTATTAGAAAGTTGTTCCAAGGAACTGTGCAGCTTTCTCGCTCATTATTTTGATTTAACAATGCTCGCGTCGTGCCGAGAATGCGATTGTTCATTTAATTAGGAAGTAGTCCCTTTTTGCTGTTTATAATTCTTCAACAATTCATCTTTATGACTGCCATGCCGGGCAGGCAATTTTCTCCAAGAATGGATGACAAGTTGATGAAAAATTCCAAATTGCAGTTAATTAGCTAGGGAAAAATAATTAAGATACTGCTGTACATTTCGAGTAAATCACGCCCTGTTTGCCGAGTGCAAATAATCTCCGGCTTATTAGTTACGTTTTCTTGTAAGCGAGACGGTGCTGATATAGCGTAACGCAACCTAAATCTGCATTTTCAGAAAGCGAACTGATTTGAAATTGGAGAGCGTGTATTTCCGGAGTTAAGCTGCTTTCTAACTTTGAAAAAGTAGACGTTTTCAGTTTGAATGCGTGCAATCCCCGGAATACGGCTAGATAAGTTCGGAAAAAATTGGCTGTAAGGCGAACTGCTGCATAATAAGTCGTGTTATTCTATACAAACCATTAATTTTTTTCCTTGGAGTTCTTCATAGAATATATACATAAATCACTAAGTTTTCTTTAGCTTACTTTTACGGTATATAACATTGCAATTTCTAACAGTCAGCATTGCAAGATGTGCCCAATACCTTTATGTGTAATGTAGCAATGTACTTGTATTGAGGCGCCCTCTACCTCTTATTCTGCCAACAGGATTGTTTTATCCTGTTATATTTTTGGATCACCATTTCCTGAGCTCAGTAAATGAAAGTATAAAGATAATTTTAAAAGAAAGATTGGCACGCAAAAATGGTCATGTGTTTGCTGTTTTGCCCAGTGAATGTTGAAACAGAAAATTAGGGGTTTTCCCTGTTCATTTTAACTGTTTTTGGGGGAGAAGGGGGTAGGGAGCCGTTATAGCGGAAAATAGGCAGCCGTAAAAAAGAGCCATAAATCAACTAAGCCGTTATGGCGAAATGCCGTATAACGGGAACATTGTGTATGCACAGCGCTCTTAAATGTACCGCTTGTACCGGCACTTCAGAAATAGCCATTTTCTGTAACATGAACGAATGACTAGTGATTATTTTAAAATGTCATCGTGGTATATATATTGTGCTAAATTTGCTACCTTTATCTTTTCTTTCTGTGTTTCACGTGGCCGGTTGATTAAAAATTTCAGCAAGACATTACATCTATTTATAATTTGACAGGTTTCCATGGCTTTCACGTGTCGATTTTTCGACAAGTCACGTCAAGGCTATTAAAGGCGTTTCTCCTAATGAAGAGATGGCGAAGAGCTCAAACAGCTAACGATTTTTAAACAGGCTACATTTCTTTCCAAACAATTGTGATATGTACGGAATTTCCTTCCGCGATTGCCCGATAGTGTCATTATGGACAAGTAGAACAACAATACAATATCATTATCAAAATGCAATCACATGCACGTAATCGAAGAAAAGCCTTCAAAATTCCAGAACCCATTGAAGTTTGTTTGTCTGTAGAACAAGCTTTTTGATATGACTATGGCACATTTTATTTGCTAACCTTTGGCTGATCCAGAAAATATTTATACGGTATTACTTATTTGTATACTACATGTAGTTATCACTATTGTCAAAAATATCATAACGTCATACATGTATACGTCAAAACATGACACGCAAAATCGTGTAGCGATCCATTGATCATTTTTTTTGAAGTTACATACTGTAGGCTATATAACGTGATCAAATTCTACTTATTTTTAAACATAGCAATCATATGTAGTAACATGCTACATTGAGGTTTCCAAATTAGACGTTTACCCATAAAATGTTTAGTATTACTCAAATTGGACGTTTGTATAGCATGTTTAGAATGTTTATCTAAATTTAAACCTGTGTCTCATTTTCTCCAAGAATCCTATAACACGTATTTTTTAACTTAAGCGGTTCTCTCTCTGACATAAAACCGCAATGGTGAAGCTTTATGACTTATACTTGAAGAAAGAGAGATGGTTTTATAGACGGCCCATTAACTCCTTAATGTTGGTTAATTCGGTTTGAAGCTAGAAGTAGCTGTTGATTTGTGTTAGTAAAGCTGAAAAATGGGACTGTCACCTATGGTTAGGTCCATGCTGCGCCAGAATAATCTGACTTTAGACCGATATTTCGGTAGCTGTCTAGACGTGCGATTAATAATTCACTTTCCACACCAATATGTATTGCGGAAGATGAATTAGGACTCGCGATTCATCAATGAAATATTTTGCCATCAAACTTTGACCCACTTTCTACGTGCAAGAAAGTTCCAAGTTTATCGATCAAGAACATCTTAAGTCTTCTTCTCTGGTCAGCTTGTAACGGAAACACCTTACCGAACAATTTGATGAAGTTAAAACACGCAAACATGTGCTATTAATGTGCATTCATTACACAAGCTTGATAGCAATGTTGATTAAGTATATCCATTGATGTTGAGTTAAAGCATAACGTATCTGTAACTAGCCGACTTTGTTACAGTGTATGAGCATGTATGGATATTACTGGACATGTAGGTCCATTTGTGGCCACTTTCTGGTCTAATCATATATGGAGTAAGTCATATGCATGTATGTCCATGTATGGCCCATAATTCATTATTCCACTCTGAATGATATTATGGAGTGTAACAGTAGATGGTCATTCCATAGCCCTATAAATATGTTAGCACAAAATATATTAGTAAGGCTATTAGGAAGTGCCACTAAACGTTTTACATAAATTACATAATCGTATACCACCCTAGCAGGTAATTAAGGACCATGTGTCCTACTAGTCATTGGCTGATCAACCCTCAGCTGATTTGCTATTACAAGTATAAATAAGTTACAGAGTAATGGCTAAGTGATGCTCGACCCCTCATTAACTTCACCTCAAATTCCAGTAATGGTCTTAATATCTGCCAAAATAAACTCCTTCCTTGACATAAACGTTATAAAAGTACTCGGAACAAAAGGATTCATAAACAAATACATGTATGTATCTGCTTTTTCCGATGTGCTGTTATCACATCATCACTTGTGTGGTGATTCCTAAATATTATTCAGCTGTAACAACCGGTGTTGTTATTACTTTGATTTTAACCACTTATGTGTTATTGGGTCAGACCCAAAATCTAGTTTCGTTTGAAAACCTCAGGAGGTGAATGCTTTCGAAATCACATTATTGATTTCGCCGATAACGCATTTCAGCAGCGTTCCTGTACAAATATTTGCATAAGCAAATTTCTTCTCCGCAATTAGCGATTATATCTGTTTGAATTTAATTTTGTCGGAATATTCAGTGGGCGTGATCGCGCCCCGCAATATCGTGGCTGAATTATAATTTTGCTGAAGGTCCCGCGCTCTTATCACTCTTATCTGCATATTCGGGATTAATTAATAGTGTTGAACCGTCCAGTGTTATTGTAGTGCCGTCGCACTAATAGTTGTCATAAGCCGATTAATTGGGGTTGCTAGCCAGTGATTTTTATTGTGAATGGCCTCTGCCCTCCCATTCGTCGCATGCCCATGTCACTGTTCTAGATAGGGTCTGTGCACAAAGGACATCCTTGGTATAACTGCAGGATTTCTGATTTAGGGTGATTGGAAAATTGTGTTGGATGGATCTACACAAGTGGTTTTGCATAAAAATATAGCGATGGTAGAAAGAAGCTGCTATTTTTCATTTTATAAAAAAGTAGATGTAGAGTTAAACAAGAGTTAAAAACACTGAAGATAAATATAGACTAACGTATTTAATGGACATATAAAAAATGGAATCTCCCTGTTATATATACCGTACTTGTGGTCTGTACACCATCATGGAGAAATCAATGGCTCCACTAACATGGTTATGCATGTATTATACATTAATTATGTAGTTTCCTATGCATAAAATTCATTTTTATATGTATTTTGTAACAAAACTTTCGCAAACTCATTCTTCGTTGTAGATCACATATTACCAACACATTTCCGGTGCTGAAATTAGTTTATTATCTGCCCGTGTTGTAAACATTCTTCTAATTTTTATCAGATATCTCCAATGTCCTCAAAGTTTCCATTCTTTAGTAAGGTGATGACCATGGTCAACCCCCTTATAAAGAAAGAACCTGAAGCTGGTCATTCTAGCGGATCTGTCAACTTGGGAATACTTTCGTAGTAAATATAAAAGCATCCTTAACTCCTTCAATCCTCTTCTTCTTACTTGACCTACCTACTTGTTATAATTAACCGCCTAAGTTTAAGTTTACCATCCTATGTCTATATTTTTAAAATTTACTTACAAAATCTGCATGAATATCATGAAATACTCTAAAATTATCTTCATTTAAAGAGTTTTTTAAATCTAAGATCTGTTCCTTGTGCAGTTTGAGCATGGCCTGCCAATGTATTTACTTCGTCTGCGATAATAATTGCAAATTTGCATTAGGGCATAATGCTTTTTTATCGCCCATTACCATCACGAACGATTGTGTGCAGTTGTACAGAATGCCATGAAGCATGCATCAATAATGACAAGCAGCAGTAGGGTTGCATCCCCATCCCTGGAAAAATCTGCAAGAATCTCTCGTTGCCTCTTCGCATCTGCCCTCGCAAATAGGTTCTTTATCGGCTTCCTTGATCCAAGGTTGATATTTGACAATTCACTCCACAATTGATCCGCTAGGCCTTCGTGACACGTGCATCGTTGTTCTCCAATCATCGCAGCAAATTTAAATGGAACTCACGAAATCACGTGTTTCTGACAGAAAGTGCGTCTGACGGGCTTCTGCCTTCACGCCCTGGCGTATGCTTCGTGTCAGCTGCACTTTTTTTCTCTCTTTTGAAATCAAACGAAACAGAAGATTTAGGTTGCTAACCATTAAACTGTAATCGATAAAATCCTCGTAGGGAGACCCGGAGAAGGAGAGATGATTAGCGAAAGCTTGTTACAAAAGTTGAACTTGAGGAAAATGCAATTTTTCCGCAGGGCCAGAACGCTGAGAAAGACGCAAAAAGCGCCATGAAAGCCTAATTTATCGTCTTTGGCGGTGGTGGCGTTCTCCAGGCTCGTTCAGACGCACGGAACGAGATTTTCGAATGCGGGAATGGAAGAACAATGCAGCGTTCATTAAGTCGGCCGTAATTATTCATGCCGCAAATCACAGTTGGAACATAAATGAAATTTACGATGGAGCGAAATATACCGTGCCATTTCTGGCCCACATCCAGAAGGGCAAAGCTGCAACGGAGCCAGTTAACTAATCTAAAGAGTGCCAGAAAAGCGGGTTAAAAAGGTGGATGCTGTGAAGTCGTTTTCAACTCAAGGTGATGCTATTGTGCTGCCACCTACGCGGGAGACTTGGTTTTGAAAACATTTTGAAGCATGGAAATCTTCCGCCTTTCGTGGGATTCATAATTGACATTTCGAAGGGGCATGACCCCTTTTGGTGGAGTTGCGGTTGGTTTATTGAATTTATGACCAAAAAACAGAACTAATGTGAAAATGAATTACTTAAGAGCGGAATAAATATTATGAGTTATTTGGAGGCGAAAAGAAGTTGTCATGATGTGTATGATGCTACACGAAATTCAATTTAGCAATAATGTTGGCGTCCACAATAATGCGGTGGAATCTGCCGAATAAATTGGGTTGATGGATTACGTCCCCTGCGGCATGGCATGTCCATGCTGACAGCATGGTATTGAGTTGAATTGAACTGAACTGAAGGTATGAGGTTTGTAACAGCTCCAGGGCTGTGAATGGCTCTGAAAAATTGTTTGATTTGCTGGTGATAATTATATTTTTATCTATTTAGTCCATGAGTTCTTTACCTTTTTTATGTCATTGGGACCTCTTTGGTTGTCTGATGAACATCACCTTCTCAGGGTAATATTTAAAAAAAGCATAAAAATTTAAGGGGCTACAAATAAATCTCCTTAATTTATCTCGTAAGATTTGTGTGACACCATTATAAACGTTATTATTTTTGACACTGTAAATAACAAGAAAATACATATAATATGCTAGTTAATAAAGATAAACATAGTTGTTTTTTTCATTATTTTCACCGCCCCCTAAAATAAGCACCCATGACCAGCTACTTAATTTAGAATTTGTCCTTTTATGGATGTTTTCGTTCAGAGAATTTGTAACCACACCATTAAACAAGTCGGCATAAATGTTTAGCATGATTTATTACGACGTTGAACGATGTTACTTCAAAACTTTTAACTTCGAATCTCGAATTGCATGCATATCAAAAACTGCATTTAATTAAAATTAGTCCAAATCAACACGCCACTTACTGTATTATTTGCAAGTCGAAATAACAGCTGTCGAGCATGCGCGTGTTAATCAATTTTTTATTTTAGTGCTGTTATTTAGCCTAAATTGGATTTGCGTGCAAGATCACTCGTTGTTCACAAAAGATGGCAAAACATTTCTCGCATCTACAGTGCATTGAATTTTAATTTTCTTTGCAATTTGGGCGTAAAAATTTAATTAAGTTAAAGACAGTCGCTCAAGTGTCTTGGGTTCAATTTCCTCCATGCTTCATCAAGCTGGTTTATACGGAAAATTGCCAGCGTCTGGGTTATATGTATGGTTTTTGCCATTTTATGGCTTACGATATCTGTTTGCCAGAGAATTACAGTTCAGAGCAGCTGCACATTTTAATACCCACGAAGCGTTATTCCGGAAAATCGCACATATTTCTTGTTACTTTGAATTGGGGGTTAACGGCTGTCAGACGGTCTTGCGTAGGCCATCAAGAGTATATTCAGCGTTGCTGCCTCGTGTACCACATATCACAACCTGAATTTGTTTGTATTAATGCTTCTTGTTTTGGCAATAGATGGCACTACTTTTCTCTGTCAACAGAGAGAGCAGACAGAAATTATTGTTGCTGGGTTTAATGTCGCAATCGGAGTGAAAAATGATATAAAGATATGACATGACATCCAAGCATGTTTCTAATTTGTAGCTTCTAAGTATGCCTGTCCAATTTTCTTCTTTGCGGTGTATAGGCTGTGCCTACCATATATTTCCATAAATATATCTAATACTTTGATTTTAGAATTACCTTTGCAAGCTAAATAATTTCATAATTATTTTTTTCAGTGCAATAACCGTTCATTCAAATGTATTCATGGTCAGGCAAAGCATGAATCTAGTTAAACCTGAGTATTTTTGAGCTATAAAAAAGCAATTTAGGTTTCCAAAAGGCGTTTTCATTTCTTTTACTAACTGGATAACTTTCAGAAACATGCCGTTGTATCTTTCACAGCTTTGGTATCCGGAACTATTAGCTGAATTGCGCTCTCAAGGATTTCCACCATAATCTTAACAATTAGCCCTGCAAGCTTCACGTTTCACGCGCAGCTTCACTTCTGAAGCAAAACACCAGACTTTGACAGACAGGCCGGAGCTAACCACGTTAGAAACATTGACAAAAACCTGGTTTCGAACAGCAGGACTCAAATCCTTTCACGGCAGTAATTCTGACAGCATAATCTTCCAAGCTACCATAAACACTTGTCAAAACCATACTTGGCCCAACTTGAAGTGCTTCAACTTTGAAGGTTTTAGTCGGTTTGCAGAGATTTAATCCATACAGGGTACTCTCAACAGATAATACCAAAGCTGAAAGTTCGTTGCTTTCATCTGTGACGAATAGCAGCAAAGAATTTGTCGAACATACATATACCGTTAATTTTTAGTTGTTTTCGCTAGTTTTTATGATCTGACTATTATTCTTTTAAAGCTCAGTAATGTAACTCCCAAGCTGCATATTCTTTAGTATGGCGAAGACTAAGGATACCTTTTCAGAATCCCATTTCCAAACGATACAACAAAATGCATAGTATTACAATCAACGTATGGAACTTCTAACTCATTTGGAACCAGAGTATTGGTCTTATTTTTTGCATGTCACTAGAAGTTGAGAATTCTAGTCCAAGGGAATGCCTTAAACTGTTAGAAATTCAATTTAGCAGTGTTGTTGGTAGCCACCCAGATGCTATCATTTCATCCCCTGCCAAATAGCATTTAACTTCTGGAAGTTGGCCACTGAGTTGAATTGTTTTTAATTGAATGTTAACGAACACCCAGGCGAAATGATAAAAGGGGTATATGGATTCTACAAAATGGACACTTGGCAGTATGACGGTTACTAAATTGAAATTTGTATTGGACGAAAACACGTTCAAGAAGATCAAATCAATCAAATGCTCAGCTCAGAGTGTAAGATAGTCATGTTATTGTAAAGTAAAAACAATAGCTCAAGTGAATTTTATTTTGCCATTGTTTTTCGCTTTGGAATGGTGAAATCAACGCATTAACAAGCAATAAGCTTTCACGTAATTCATTACATGCAACATATGCGGAATTTAAATCTAAATGGGAAATAATCATAAAACCAAATATATAATTTATTTGCATCTTTATTTTAGAATAAAAACTATTTACTACAACGTTTTTGGGGCCGTTTTTTATTTTTACATACAATAACTAGCCACACAATGTCGAAAAATAAAGCCAAACATCATCACCGTGTCGTGATATTTCGTGCTCTCCATCCATGTATGTATCATTTTTTCCAAAGGAATGTATTTGAGTAACTTCTAACCAATGCCTTACGAACGGTGTCAGCTCTACTATATTTAAGGGAATTTCAGGCCATCAACCCCTTGCTAATTGCAGAAATCTGCTTCACTTTTTGGCGTGTGAAAACAGCTTCTCATTTATGGATTCTGGCATCCTGCGCTGGCCGTGCTAGAACAGTCGTGAGTGGGGTTATTAGTCCCGTTCCACTTTATTGACGTTCTGAAAGAGTCGCCTATAAAAGGCTAATCTAAATCTTCCTTTATGGCTTTATGATTCTTCGGTAATTTGCATTTCGGATCCGTCGAAGAATCAGCATGTTTTATCAGTCATTTAATATCGAAGCGCTCCATGGGCGTCTATTGAGTTTTCAAAGATTTCAGCACATGCTTTTTATTGATTGGCGTTCTAAACGGGAATTGTCTATGGCGCTGCAAGCGAGCAACCTTAGACGAATTACTGGGTTTAAGGCAACGCATAAAAATGCTCACCTCTGAATAGCAAATGTAATTATAAAATCGATAACGCTCGGAGCCAGACTACAACGGTTCATATCACGTTTGCTTTTGCATTATTTATTGGGAATAGAACCACAACTTATAAACCGAAAATTAGAGCTAGGATGCAAATTTTTGGGGAAATAATCAAAGGGGGTGAAGCGTGATGGCGAAGTAAGGAGGAGTGGGTTTGGTGTCTTTCAATCCTCGACAGAAATCCCCCCAGAATTCTACTAGGAGTGCGTCACTGTGTGCTGTTGAGGGCATAATGTCAAGTTCTTTTGACATTGTTTTGATATTGTGTTAATCCATGCTGAATGCTCTAAATTGAATGTTAAAGATGACGCCGTTATAACAACACATCAGTAACAGAGTAATTTATTGCGATTTTTTATGTTAGTTTTATGTTAGGCTATGTTATTATGATACTGTGTTTGTATCAAAATAGTATTTTTCATGTTACTACTAGTTATTTTTATTATGATTTGTTTGTAGTGATATTATGCTATGGATCAAATCATTGTAGCTTACGATGTTAAATTAAGAGTGAATGACAAGACCCAGGTTTCTAAAAAATGTTGTTTGCACGAAATCGTGTTTTAAAATGAGTGAATTTATTATTTAACCATTACAAACTAATATTAAACTAAAATATATAATTCAGCTTACGTGTAATACTGTTTGTACAGTGTAGATAACAATTTATAAACATTTGCAAATTTGTTTTTTTTTTACTGTAAAAAAATGCATTGTTCGTTCTTTAAGAATAGATTAGATTTGTCAAAGGCTGGTATTATTTTCTGGGCACCTTAATTCATATATATTTTTGGTTGGTTTCATATATGCAGCTAAAACTGGTAGTGTGGGAAAATGCTGCTTATCAATTTGCTGACTAGAAACAAGGCATATAGGCTTGCCTTCAGCTATGCACTGGAATTCACACTAAATATGTCTCATTCTGAAATCGTTCAATGTTTGGCTAATTATTATGTACATTAATTCTCTTTTGTAGTATGGCGCTTTCACTTTAAGAAGCAATATCCTCATCAAAATAGAGGAAGCGAAAAAATTTAAAGTAATACTTTCTGATTGAAAAATGCATCTTGCAAACAACGCAACTTCAACTGTCAATTGATCGTTTTGACATAAGTAGACAAAAATGGGCGTACGAAGCTATCCTCAACTTTTGCTTGGTCCTCGTTTCTTTGTAAAATAGCCTATAACATTTCATCTGAAACCATCCGTGGAACCTATAGTCTTTTCTTTTTCGAGACTTAAGACTGGATGGAACTTGAAGATGCTAAGCTCTGCTTATGTGAAAGTATTGGGCCTAATTGTTTATTTTGTAAATTTAATGCATAAAGCTTTTTAACTTTGGATACATGTAATTACATTTATTGTGTTGTTTTCCTAAAAAACAAAATAAATGTATCAATTACTTATATATTTGTATATATATTAGATGTCATTGTTTATCTCATGATGTTACTGTTTATACAACATATTGTTTGAATTAAAAAAAAGTCAAATTAGTACTAGAAATATTTTTAATGAAACAATGACGTTTTTCACTCTAATTTAAAGATGATTTCCAGACACTTCCAACGTCATGGTTTGGCACCCTTCATACAATGATATCGACGTCTGGCAAAGTACATACACTGTTACTTGTATAAATCAAAAATGGTTGAATTTGTAAAGTCCGTTTTAAACATTGATTTTCATGCATACCTTTATAAGGGATGTTTTATTTTAAGGTAATTTATCACCGTTAATCTGTCAACGAGTTTTAAAGATACTAATTCTTGACCTGCTCAATTTTCGGATGAATGATAGCCATGTATCGATTTCATGCCCGTGTTCTTGCACTGTATTAATGTGTATTTTAAGCGTATGCCAGTAATTCAAAGGCCAACCCCTTGTCATGCTGCGGTCCAAATCTCACCTGAATTCGTGAATTGATCAGTAATTAATTCATTCACTCTCACTTTTCAACTTTGCGTGGTTAAAAATTCCAGGTTTCACTACGGAGGAGGCAATTCGCAGGCCTTCTGGCATTTAATTAGTGTATTGATTTCTATGACCCGATTGGCAATTTGCATACGATATTGCTGTCTAGTTGAGCGTTTAATCACAGTTTAATTAAACGGGGTGATGGGAATTGAAAGGGCCTATCAGCCGAATTGCATTCCAGACTTCAAATGTATAAAAGGGGTCGATCATGCACGGATTTAAAAAGGTAAGGACTGAAATACTTACAATATTTAGCACTTTAATATTTTTATATGAGTCCATCTGTGAAAACCACATTGCAAACACACACGCGATTCGTTTATTTTCAAAAACGAAAATTGACGTGTCCAATGAGGTCTTTTTTTATTCAAATTTATATATTTCTGACGCGTTCTAGCAAGCAAGATGCATACAATGTGATTTTCTTGGTTTTTCCTTGTTTGTACATGTCCTTATGCGACTAGCTATTTCCAAAACCTGATTAAACACATTTTACATATCATTTGCATGCCCGTTTCGTTTATGTATTTGAAAAACCATTTTAAGCAAACAAGTTATACGCGGAGAAATGCTGATTTAAGTCTCTCTAATTCTTTCAAATCTTTGCTAAAAACAAAGTACAACAGGATATTTAATTTCATCTAATTTCGCACCTTTCAATTTGCGTGTTTTGTATAAATAGAAAAACGTTTTAGGGTAATAATTTTGAAACTACATGTATGCGATGAAATAGTGATTTAATTAATGTTGATTTTTGAACTATTTGCGGACAAACGGACAAAAATGTAGTGTCAAATGAAATCATTAATAGTTGAGTTTTCAGAATTTAATGTTTTGACATGATAATCAACTTAATGAAATGACATTTAATTCATTTAGAGCACTGTTAGTTGATTTTAAATTTACACTTATTCCAGATGTGTACTGAAATATTTAATTGCAAATATGTACATGTATATGTTATCAAACATTTGTTGTCAAAACATTAATTTTTAACTGGCTTCACTCTGAAATAATTTACCGACCTTCCAACATTTTTTAGAAATACATAGCAGTGTTGTAAATTATAGACGTTTCCTTGTTTATTCACGATGCGTTGCAAAATTCATTTCGTTAATCGTGCATATTCCTAGAAACGTATTTAATTTTTTGTTTCTTTAATACTCCAGAAGGCATCTAGTATATCATAAAACAGCGAATAAAACTTCCTCTTTATCAAACTATCTGTCTCATGTAATTTCCTGGATATTCTTCAATAATTTTCAGCGATTGCATATGTGCACGCTAGAACGAATAGGCGTATTTCAGATTTTTTAATCTGAAAATTTGACGCGCTCTTGAGAGTGCTTCCTTCGCTGAGGACCAACCATTTTCGGAACACTCTAGCGTCATTCAAAGGAGAAAAAAAGTCCAATATTTGATTTCCACGTGGAATTCGTGTTCGGCATTTGCGATTCATCCTGACCAACTTTCGGCGCACGTCACAATCTCAAGTTTAAGAGAAAATCAATTTATGGCAGGTTGATTAAGTTAGCGTTTGTTAACTTGTTTGCGAATACCATCAGCAGCGCAAAAAATTCAATAAAAATGGAAATTTGCCAAATAAATAAGTGTTCTCTAATGTTATGAATATTTAAACATTTTTCCCTTTTCGATTTCAATCGGCTGCTTGTTTTTCTTTCCCAAAGTTCATTTGGGAGCCAAGACGCGTACATAATTTTGGGAGCAAGACGCACGCAGATGCAGGCGCATCAATGTGATAATATGAAAAATTAAATTTTCTATGCGTACGCTCGAAGGAACCAGTGAAAGTGGGATTATGTTGTATAGTGCTGGAGGGGTAGCACCGAAACAACTCGGCTTTTGCAATTTCTGCCTTTTAATTTTTTTAGCATTTTTGGGTGTTAACAAGTATAACCGTTCTCTCAGAATAACAAACGGTGTTGCAACGTATCTGAATAAAGGTGTATTTGTAGAAATGATGTTGCGCATCTCTTGATATCGTTGCTGTTTCCCTCCTGTTTTATTTTAAAACTCCGAGGTATTTCACTTTGCTGAAGCATCACGTTTTGGTAGTTTGATACTGTTGTCCGTATGTGGATTCTTGTAATGCCTTGCAGAAAAAAGGGACACCCATGCGAGGGTCGTTAAATTCTCATGCGAAAATAATGATGATTTAACTATTTCAATAATTGGGACATAACAGAAGGGGTGGTCACATAACTTGCAGCTTGCCAGTCACCTATTGCAAATACTCACACGTATTAATGTGTCAAACATATTAATTTATGGTTATGCATGATTTTATATATGTCGATTATATGCATTATTATACTCGGTTCTTAGTGGACAACCAATTCTACACACAAGAAATTAATTTAGCAAGCATAATAGGCCTGTGTATTTAAAACAAAAATGTGTAATAGTGTGTGTTTACCATCATTTGTGTCGGTCTTAAGGCTGAGCCAAATGAATTCCCATCATGCAAAAAATACTCGTACATTTTTTATTCAAATACCAATTATAATTAGGTATTTACTTAATGTGGGATTTATTAACCACTAGATGTTTTAGCTTCGGCCTATATTTGGAAAATAAACCATTTATTTAAACAAAAATTGTAAGAAATGTCCCCTAATTCAAAGTTATGCAACCCGCAATGCACGTTGGTCATGCAAAGAATTTTAGTTTTTTCAGGGAGTCACGTAATGGTTCTTTTTTTTTTTTTAATCTTAATTTTTTTATAAATTAGCTGGACATTTTGACACTAATAACCTGAGCTAAGGGGGATGATTTCTAGATTGGGGTCACAATTTAGAAATGGTAACAACAATTTCAAACAAAATTGAACGAGTCGGCCTTTATCTTTTCAAATAATCACCCAGATTGGTCCCTATTCACATAAAATTATCATGTTTGCACGAGATCGTTTCTTCGATTTCTGATTCCATTCTGAAAGTTGCAAAATGCAACGTGCCGTATGTTAGCCACGAGGTATCGAAGCGAACAATTTAGCTGCATTTTCTGGCCCACAGCCCTCCAGCCCCGAACCCATTCTTGTTTTCGCAAGAAAACAGGAACAGCTCAATAAATGTTTCATATGGAAACGCATATTTAGTATTTGATCGATTACTTTCACCTTTTTCCCCCATCGTCTAAATAATTCGCCTCGTACGAGAAAAATAAAAAAACAGCCTCCAGTTTTCCGAGCTTTTCCAATTTCTGTCAGATCCCCACTCGCAGCACGAGTATTAAAAGTCCGAAAGTAGGTCTCGCAAATTTGGGATGTCTTTTATCGGTGGCAGCCAGGCTCGTCGCTTCAATGGTCCAGCCAAATCCTCGAAATGGTATTTCGCTAACCTCGCAATTTTTCATCTTCTGCCATCCGCGGCTGACAATGCGGAGGGCCGCCGGGGAATCGCACCTGCGCGGGGACGCCTTTTTTCCATTTTATTTCATATTCCACCTCCGTTTATTACTTTTCAGAAAAGCATTATTTTTCCCCCTTGGAAACCAACCCGGCGCGTCCGTCATGTATTGTTGTTTGGTGACTCGCACTTTCCCGGCTTTATTTCATTTTGCTCGCTGCCAAACTGAAAGTTCTCTCGCCTCGACGAGTCCCATGCAAAGAACTCGCAGAACCAGGATTTGCTCTCCCATTTGTTGACAGGCGTTCGATTCCCTGCATGCCATCAACATGCCATAGCTCTGGGTTTCCGTTTGAGAGTAACCATCGAGCGTAATCTCAATGGTCTGTCCACTTGGTAGTGACCCTGGAGAAAATATAAGTATGCGATTCTCTACTGATATCGGTATGATTTTATACTGATACTACTATGATTCTTTTATGATATCAGTATAACCTTAGTGAAATCAGAATGATTCTATACTGATATCACTATATATATATGCTGGTTTTTGGACTGCTTATATCAGTATCCTTATGGTTTTGAACGTCACATGTAAGTCCTGCATGCCATCAACATACCATAATGCTGGGTTTCCGTTTGAAAGTAACCACCGAGAGTAATCTCAGATTGTCTGTCCGATTGGTAGTGGCCGTGGAGAAAATATCAATATGCGATTCTCTACTGATATCAGTATGATTCTATACTGATATCACTATATATATATACTGTTTTTTGGACTGCTGATATCAGTATGCTTGTGCTATCAGTGTTATAGTAATTTTTGGGACTATTAATATCAGTATGGTTAGAGATGTCACTACATTTTTTACTAATATCAGTATATTTGTACTGATATCTACTGTACTGATAATATTGATCTCTCCACCTAGGGTGTTTCTCCCATGATATTGAGCGGAGAGGGAAATGGCGACATGTTTTGAGTGTTTTATGACATGTTAAAGTGATGGTTTGAGTGATTGTAATCAGATGAGCCAATCATGTCGTTTCGGTTATGTAAAGAGTACTACGAATTATTCTCAACAGGTTTGAGAGGCGAGAGCCATAATGCTTTTCTTTGTCGTGACGTTGAGCGTAGAGAGAATTGGCGACATTAACTCTCAGAACAGTGTCCACCTGATGGTTTCAGTATTTTTTTCAATTTGAGCATAATTGACATAAATTGAGCAATTTATAGCGGAAGTATTACGATACGTCTGATTAATGGGATGCGTAAAAGAACTTTCAACTATGCGAAACAAGTTTGAGAGATGAATGCGATAGCAACTATCGAGAGTACTCTCGATGTTTGTCCACGAGCGTTGTTTCAAATGCTATTTTTTAATTTATTCTTTCTGATTGGTTTGTGTTACGAATTTTGCGAACGATATTGTGGGTGAACTGAAATGAAAAGTAAAACGTGGTTTGTACGGATCAAGTGCCAGTTATTTTTTTGTTCCAAATCAATTAGAACAACCATGGCGTGTGTCTGAGCGGAATTAGTTAAGTGCAGCGGGCCATATATTCGGTAAGCTTAATGGCATGAGCTTTTCCTTTTAAAACGAAATAGTGATGATCACTTTGATGAGCCATATCTGCGCTCGTAACTCACGATCGCATTGGCTTTTTCAGAGGGTATAATCTTTCGCCATTTTAATTTCATTTTGAGAACCGCAATTTGTCAAATCTCGTGGTACGAAATTGAATTCAGAGACCGCAAATTCGATGGGATTTCACGCTTTATGAACTGCTTAAAAGAAAACGAATTACGCCGCAAATACGTCTTCCAAAAATAATCCGACCTTCAAACATTTGCCTTTGGATCAACTTTTCGCCTATACAGATTATGTGATATTCGCAAAAACCATTTTAATGGTGAATTACTCCGGAAATGATGCATACTAGCCTTTGTTCAAGTCCGATGCTGTTGCTCAATTTAGGCAATTTTGAGAATGCTGATTTTGGTGAAGGGTTTACCAGCAGTTAAACTTTGGAATACGTATCCATACAGTATATGCTTTTTGAATTCTGTCATATCTGAATATAACATACTGAATGTTCCCCTTCTTCCTCGATAACAACTGAATGTTTCCCTTCTTCCTCGATACGAATGTTACTTATTGTAATTCAAAGGTGCCGTAAACATGTATGGTTTATTTATAATTCAGTCCCGTAATTTTCTCCATATATGACCCAGTATCCATCACATATGACTGTCTAATACACATTTTCTATATATACCCATGTTTGCAGTGATACATGCATGTGGCTTCTCCAAAGTTGCATGTGTGGCGATGTCAATATATGGCATAAGGTATGATGCATGTCTCATGCATGGTCAGTTATTGCATATACATGTATAACCCTGTGTAATATTCGCCTTTTTCACTCGGATTAATTGAGAACATGTTGCAAATATCTGTTTTAAAAATAAAATATACATAAAATACCTAAAAAAAATAAAAAGTAAACTATTCATGAATTCACAAAAGTTCGCTTGTTTGCTTTCTAAACAAAGGTGGCACCAAAATCCCAAATAAAATTACAAATTTTGATCAGTCGCATCCTATTATACTGTATATTCAATATGATGATTTGTATAGAGCAGTTAGACTGAAAATCATTCAGAATAGTTACCATGCAAATTGAAAGCCCCGTGCTGCATATAGCGGCAGAAACCTGAATAACTATTTGAAGTTTTGACCTGGCAATATTCTGAAAATAGGATTACTAGCAAACATTTAGAATTTCAAACATGAATCAAATGCACAGATGACGGGCGCATTCATATTGAAAGCTTATAATAATTGCAAATCTGCACAAATGTATGTTTTTGGAATCCACGAGAAGCTAAACGTGGATCTCAAAATTGACCCTTTTGTACTTCGCACTGATTGGCTGCTTCGAAAATGCGGTGATGAGCGGCTTTGTTATTTCAGTCCAATGCACGACTGTCAGCACGCGTCCAGCAACTTATGGGACCAGTTTCCTTATAAAATAAGGATTTGATTCAGATTTTATTCTTTGGAGAAGCGCATCTGGTCGAAGAAAGGCAGCGACCTCCTTCAAACTCTATTATAACTTTGGCAGCGTTCTAACAACCGCTGCACTTTCTAAACGAACGTGCTCAATGCCCTTGAATTCCATTTTCCAGCGTGTTCACACTGTGATTATAAAGAATACGCCGGACGCATCGATATTCTCTGGTCATCCATTGTGGAACGTTGATGGCATAATAGTACATCCAGGTGGGAGTAGGAGGGATAATCTATCCATGGGGCACTTCTGTTTCGATAAGCTCAACCTTATCACGCAGCCGAATTTAAAATGCACAGGAAAATTAATCTGTATAGATTCAAAAGGATCTAATCACTAAACATATGTTTGTGAGGTCATTAGCAAAGTGCTCTAAACATCCCTACAAGAACGCTTGTTTAATGTTTGCATTTAGTATGGAAGATATAAATCTATTCATGTGATACACGTTTACCCTGTTTAATTTTGTTCGGTTGGGCTCCTACATGTAGATTATTTTGCCTGTAAAAACTAATTTTGAATTTTTTGACACTTGGATCTTTGTGCATTTTAACTTTGACATTTGAAACGGAATCAACTGATGATGATCTGCAGATTGAATTTTGCTTTGCAAAATTAAGGTTATGCATGTTTACAAATTAGTGAACACCTTTTTCATAAATAAAGATGGACTTGGTGCCTGCTTTTGGTAAATGTTCAGTCCCTGGGTAGAAACTTTAAGTATGGGCATACAGGTCCATTTTTGGCTAATTTAGGATTAAACCATGCATGGAAAAAATCAGATATGTCCACGTACATGTATACGTTTTTCACCCAGGTCAGCGTAAACGTGTTAGGTCATTAACGACGTAAATTTGCCAAGTTTAAAAAATGGTTTAAAATATATTTCAACCCTTGGGATTCAGACTGTAATAGTTTCACTTTAAGATCCACTACGTTAGAAAATCTTTTTTTGCATTCGATAATGAAATATGCATTAACATGAAATTATTTTGTAAAATATCTTTAAAAGGAAGATATCTTCGCTGTATGGCTATAATCGTTGGAATACGTGGAATATGGTTGGAATACATTGTTGGTTCTAAAATTGCATATTATGGATTAGTGAGTCTGCATTATGTAGAGAAAGGAAAAAATCTGCCGTATGTCGTAGCATACGTTTAAATGAATTTAAAGTAATCTTCTCTAATCAGTTGAAATGTAGCCTTCAAATGACGCATTCGGAATGATTTGCATACAAATCTAACAATTCGCAGCACTTAGTGACTTGAACAAAGTTTTCAGAACTTCGATTCGAGATGTGCTGGTTAATAGCGTTGGATTGCTCTTTTTTATCCCATTGAACGTTTTTGCTTTTGCCCATCACGGAAATCGACTATTTGACTAGTGATGTGTATTTAACGCTAACATGATAGTGCGAGGAATTGATATCGAAATGTGTGATGTCGCACTCTGTCAGATGGTGGCCTGTCGCGTTTTCGTTTGCCTATCATATGTCACGGCATCTTGGAGTGACATAGTGCGGTAATCACGGCATAAACCTATTCCGGCAAAAATATTTTATCTTAATGGATTAAATGTGGTGTTGATATAATGTAATATGGGAATGAAATCGGCCTACAGCTGCATGGCAAAACGAATTGTCTCGTTGACAATCGGAACAATCGGAAATATTATGAACGTTAACTTACAGTTATTCACTTCACTTCCGGGTCAATCAACGTTACCAGTCTAGTGACACCTGTATAACAGCGCAATTTCCCATCACGTGAACCCTGTCTGAACACCCATCATTTTAGAATGATGCTCGTATTCTCGTTTCACAACCATTCTGCGTTTCGGATCTCGATTCAAATCCGATCTGAACGGGGTACAAGCATGTCGTTTTATTAACGTTGATCACAACGCACGTTAATAATTCGCTCATACATAGTCCGTTAGAACAACGTCCGCTAAGCATTATTTACACTCTCCTGTTCTCCTGAGCATGTCCGTTTTATTTAACGTCCGTCACAACGCGAACTGTCGAAGGAGTCAATTAGGCAGTCCCAGGACCTTCTTGGGGAGTGTGGGTACCCCTCCCAGCGCTTGTTCTTCTTCCTCCCTCCCTCCCGCGCACTTGGGCGGAAATTGGGAAGGTCTTATTAAATAAAATAGTTGGGCTCCACCCGCGTATTACAAATTTTTTTCATCGTCGATTCCAGCGGGTTAACGAGATCTGGCACCCGGAGCAGTTTTCGTTTCGTGCCTCGTCTAATGGATGCCGCGCTGCGCACGGGCGACGCACGGCGAAGTGGAGCAGTTTTATTAGTCGTATAAAAAAGCTTTCTATCGTCTTCGAACCTCTCTGAACTCGCGCCGAAGCCCACTGGAGGCAACTCCCCGGTGCACTGTTTCCGAAATTACATCGCATCGCAGAAATGCTTTTTTCGAGATGGAACATTTTTGTAGTGGCGGATATGAGAGCCATATTCGCCCTGCCAGGGATATGGAGGCTCGCTTTGCTGATAATTACGCACTCGGCTGGCTTTCTTTTTGCCGCTGTCTTGCCGAACGCGCATAGGGGCCCCTGCGATCGACTCGAATTAGCATTACCCCAGTGGCTTTAATGAAATTTGGGTTGTTTTTCGTGGCGCCGATGCCGAGGCCCTGTTGGTGGATTAAGCGCGTGGGAAAAACGGAGGGCTTCACTAATCTATATAACCTGGGTTGGAGGGGGTGGGGTCGGAGCGGCCGGGGCAGGGCCGTAGTTACTGCTTAGACCTTGCTTTTTATACGACGGCCGCAAGGTTTCCTTATACGGCCAAGCAGAATGACACCTAATAATTTTCCACCACATATACGCGAAAGTGCATGGTTCTTTGAGGTGCGTCCCTGGAAAAAAGATCAGTATGTGATTCTCTACGAATATCTGTGTGATATTATAGTGATATCAGTATAGAATCATACTGATATCACTCTATGTACTTTTGTGATTCTGTATGATGTTATATTGATATCAGTATGATTCTATACTGATCACTATATGTACTTATGTGATTCTGTATGATTTTATATTGATATCAGTATGATTCTATACTGATATCATTGTATATACTAGTTTTTGGGACTGCTAATATCAGTATGCTAAGTGATATCAGTATTAAAGTGTTTTTTGGGACAACTAATATATTGTACAATCCTGTGGTGAAATAAAGATATCGTCGTATAGGCTACACATAAAGCTTACATTTTCAATTTTTTTATCACAAAACTCATTTTAAATTAAAGGTATGATTAGCGAAACTGGACATCCAGTTTTCTAAACGAATTGTAAAAGTGTACCAATTTCTCTTTTGGACAGACCAAAATAAGAACAAGTCAATTCGTGGGCCAAAACCGAATTGTGTATGGTGGTTTTTAACCACTTATTTAAAGGTTAGAAGTCTGCTTCGTTTTTACATTTTATGTATCCCGCAATGTAGAATTTTAAGGAAAGAGATATGGTAAAAGTTCAGATAACAAAATTGACTCCATGTAATAAAAAGTCCTTCCATGCATTTTAACCTGCTTGAATAAAACATTCTTTAGTGTGAAACGTAATTTCAATCGTTACCGTTTTGAGGTGAAATGTACATTTGAGTAAATATTACAAAATGGCAAATTATTTTAGCAAATTCTCTGGGGGTCTATCTACTGTTTAATCGGCACTCTTTAGAGCCAATTTTTTTTTTTACCGTGATCTTTTCAAAACTACATTGAACACGGGCTTAAAAAGACATCCCACTGGCAATTAGGCAAAACTCAATTAGTATATTAAATTAACGATAAAATTGCCAATTTCCCATTGGCTTTTTAGTTAATTGTTCGTTCCATTAAGGTGACATTTGCGTATGTTTCATTCTTTTTAATCAGGCTTCATGATCGAGCGAAACCCGGATGTCTATTGGTTGCCAGGATTTGGAGTGGTGGGCCCTAACGGAAGAAATATGAAACGTGAAGCGTTAATCTAATGACACCATAAATGTTAGCTTTTAAACGATAGAACTGTTGGCAACAGGATGCAAATTTAATTAAATGTACCTTTCCTAAACTCCAATATCATCTCTAATTAGCTGCAGGCAGGAAAGTGCATAATTCTACAAAAATATGGCGTTTAAATATTCAATGAATGGGTTGTGCTGGTTGGTCATTTGAGAGATGAGGGCCACGGTAGCTTCTGGAGAGTTGAAACTTACAAATGGGCATGGTACTGAGAGCTCTGTCAGAACGTTGCTCCCGCGTACCGCTGAGAGTACCCAGCTATCACGTGGTCAAATGCAATCATGTTACTCGGTGTGCAAATCTTTTAAATTTCAACTAGTTGAAATCTCGCACTTAAAAAGAACGACATCATTGGACAGACTAGCTCAGGCATAGCATAATTAGACTTCCGGTATAAGTTTACCAATATAAATATCGCCTCTGTTGATGTTTCCAGCTCTATGCATACGACACAATCGCAGCTGATGCTCGCTAATTATCAAGTGGACATGGAGAGTTGGTGTCGCGATTTCCCTCTCAATTCACACTCTCGAAGTTTGTCGATCTCATCTCTCAAACGGACACCCAGCACTTCACTGACCAAGATTTCAGCAGTGTTAATGACTTATTTTGTGTAATGTAAGAGATTTCGTAAATCACATAAAATGTTTTCAACATTAAACATTTTAAGCATGCATGGTTTTAATGAATAACGCGGTTTTTATTACATTTCTTACAAATAAAAGTGAATTCAAATCATGTTAATTGTTATTTTAAACGCTCAGCGGTAACATGTTAAAAATTTTCGAGACGTTTGTGACTTGTTGAAATCTCCTACACGTCATGTTAGAAACGTTTTATGCAACATCTGCTGACGTCACACCACCAAACATTTCTAAACAATGCAGCACATTTAGAAAGCAGAGCACAATGTTTGCATCTGTTATTCTAAAAGTGAAGGAAGCATTTTTTTGCTTACAAAAAACACCTCTGACATACTTTATTTGCTTTATATTTGGATTACACGCAGTGGTAAACGCCTCACAGTGGGCGATATTTGAAAAGAAAATATTCAGAAACGTAAATAAGTTGTTGTTGCAGATGTTAGAAGGGAATCAATAGTTTTTTTCAAAACATGGGATAATAAAGACCAAAATGAAAATCGAAGTTTGATTACAACGTAGATGCGACTATGCGGGTTCACTGGTATACAAATTTGGATGTAAATGTCATCAAACTGACAAAAACGCATCTTATTTCCTACTCACTCCTACTTCTAAACACTAATGCATCATCTTGAATTTCTTACTGCTTCGTTTCATTTATTATTAAAATTATGAAAAATCAATAAATAGCAAAAAAAATACATAAAAGTGGAATTCACTAACGTTCATAGCTGGTCTGTTTTCTTTTACCATTTATGTGGCCTGAGTACCAAAATCCATTATCCAGTTTCAAAGAATTTTGCCTACGGCAATCACTCACGAATATTCGTACAAAACGTTTTTTGAGAAAATTTTGCTAATGCGGTCAAATATTCGGATTCATTACGCCTATCCGCCGTTATTGCTTATCGAAAGTGACTTATTCTTAATTGTAATACATATGTATACAGTAAAATACATATTACACTGCAATTCTACAATTTTAAGAATAACATTTGCTCACTGTCACAAAATCAAATCGAGTTAGATTTTTGTGTGAATTACAGTCCATCCGGATGGATATAATTGAGCAGGTACTGCTGCTCGGGGCCATTTTATCCAGTATGCTGAGTTTTAATGCTTACAATATTTCGAAATGTTAGCAAAGATTCAGAGACGTTTACAGCGCATTAAAATTTGCAAATATTTTCAAGAGTCATAAATTGTTTTTTGTGCATGCTAACGGTTTGACAATTCTGTAAAATTATCGCACACGCAAATCTCTGGGAATGAAGGTGCCTAAGGCCTATACACTGGTTATACATGAAAAACAAATTCAAACATTTACTGAAATCTTGCTCTTGCTGTTGTAAGCAGTTTTTTTGGAAAACATCGACCCTTTGAAACCGATTCCCATCCGGTAGCTCAATCAAAGATCCAACACATTTGTGAACACATGTCACATTGTTACGACTTAAAGTTCCACAACGTTTAATGACTCCTTGCAAAGCCCTGTACTGATATTTCTATATACAGCTTTGATATCAAGCATTAAACAAAAAGGCAAGAAATATACATGTAAGGTGTTTCGTATCCTTTAATATCATTCGAAATGTTAATATTAATCGCAATTTAAGTCGTGCAACAGGATTTCCTTTCATGGTGCCACGTATTTACTCATTAACATTCCAGCGTGCGCCTTGAATTAAAACTGGCCATCATAAATATCACACTTAATTAATACTTCGCAACTATGTCGAAATGGAATTTCAACACATTAACCGACGAGGCGAGGCCTATGAATCGGCCATTTAACTTTTCATTAAATACATTGCATCGTCAGATTCGCCCAATATGACGGGCAATATGACACGCCGAACACGCATGCGTGGCTCGCACGCCATCCGCTAATGACAGCTTGATGAAATTTTGCAAAAGTGCGAAAAAGTTCTCGCGAGTGGCAATTATGACCAATCGCGCGGTTGGGACAGCGTTATTAACTTTGCGGTGACGCGTTGCACCACGCTTAATTAGCGTCGTTTTGCTAAGGGCGGTTGGCGAGGAGTTCGCTGGGCTACCACCAGGGGCTAATATGGCGCGAATTGTTCACATTCCAGCGAAGTTCGAATACATGTACTTCCAAACTGGTAGCATTGTGAGGGTTGCCTTTTTAGGTCTTGTTTCTAAGAGCATTTTTTCATGAATAAATGGTACATTTTGTAATTATTTTAAAATACATTTTAAAATTTGAATTATACTATTGCATATCGGAAACCTAGGGAAAATAAATGTAGCTATTATAACAAGTATTTAAAGCACACATGTGTCATTTGTTGCATGGTGGGCGTCCTTGTGGCACAGCCTTAAAAATACAGCCACGAAACATCTTGCCTGTAGTAAGTTTCTTTCCTGAAATGGGGAGACCAGATAACCAATATTCTCAGTAATGTTGCCAGATAACGTGGACATGCTCAACAGAATACTCTTTCATTAATTATGATCAAAACATGTTGATATATTTAAAATGTTAAGACTTTTAATGGCTGCTTAAGACTGAATAATAGTCAAAACCATTTAAATTTCTATATTTCATTGGCAACATTTGACTGTTTCTGGAACTGTTTCTCAAAAGTTTAGGTTGACTTGCCTGTTTTTATAATATCTTAGTAGTAGTTGCATTTAAAATAACATTATCCGTTCCATTTTTGGCTACACTGCTCTCTTGGAGCAAGATTTCTATAGCAAATTTCAGCTTATGTACATGTATATTGGTTTTGAAATCAATTCCTTCTAGATTTTGCCTGATCACAGCTTATTGGCCGGATCTTTGCATTTTCAATGAATGCCCAAATGTTTGTCAACATTTGCTAAATAGAACGTCATTCAGAACAAAGATAGGTTGAGCGCCTTTGCATCCCTGCAAAATAGCCTGAATTTAATGCCATGTACCTTAATGACTTACGTTTCGTAGCAGGGTTTACGGGACTGTGGAGCTATTCGGGCTTCTAATTACCAGCGGGATTAGCGCAGAATATAGCACTGTAGCCAGGATTATAAATGCCATCTGTACTTACGTTTGAATTGTAGCATTCTGGTGGGAATCCAGGTTCATCTAAATGAGCGGTCATGACCCGCTTATCGTGTCAAAATAAGGACTGGTTGGTGGCTTCGCAGCAGCTGAAATAGACGTTCACAATATCTATAAGTGATAAAAGAATTAATTCGTCTAGTAAACGTATCGTAGTGGCACTCAGGAATTGCTTCGATGACTATCCAAAATTGAAGTTTTGGGGATTTAATTCTCCACCATCACACTGAGCTATCCAGTTGTGGCTCGCGTACCAGAGATGGTATTCGACGTCATTGCAATTGGCACGCGTTAGGTCGACTTAAAAAACCACTGCTTAAAGACCAGTTACACTGACCTGGAAAACCTGGATTTCTTAGGGAAGTAAAAATGCAGGCAAATTTTATTTTTTATGCAAAAGTCGGGGAAATATCGCATGATTGTTTATGGTACTGCTCAAGAGTGCAATCCAGTCACACTTATGCAATTATAGGGGATTTCCCAATCTTCTGTAACACACATATCAGTAATTGATACATTTCGTTTCCATTTTATTCTATAATCATTTATGGAAAAGACAGGGTAGTTGAACTTAATTTCAGTGATAACCCTAAGTTAGAAAAGAGTATATCGTAGATGGTAGGAAAAGTGGCACCGCTGTACCAAAATTTGTTACTTTAGCTTTAATTCAATTAATTCAATACATTACATGCATGAAGCTGTACTGTCAGAGATTGTTTTTAAGTTGATCACACTTAAACAAAGTTCATTCAAGTTGATGATATTCCATTTAACACTGTTTTCAGGTTGATCATGATTTCAATTTGAGAGAAATAACATAATTTCCAAGAATTACTAACTAGTCATTAAAGGGTTAAAAGCGTACTTAAAACTACTAGAAAGAGAAACCATTAGTGAGGTGTTACTCTTTTTCTGAATTTGTATGGTCATCTTGGTCATGTAATCCCCAAGATCATGACTGAACTAAGGATCAGGAAGACGCAAATTCATGGAGATTTGAAATATAAATGTTTAATTGCTTTTAAAGATAATACAAAAAACTGGAACTGAGCTTGAGTTGGAGACGATAAACAGTTATTTCTGCTTAGATGTATTTCAACTTACATATGGTATGTGTTTAGAATACGTATTAGTATGCTTATCTATTATTTTTTATAAATTACTGGTACAACTTAAAGGTTTTGTTGATCTATTTGCTTTACATATGTTTTTTACTGTACATCCAACATGGCTGCCATTCTCGAATAAAGAACAACAATTTCTTCTAACAATATGTTATTGCTTCAGGCAAACTCCTAGGAAGAGTACGTAGGTTAGCGTCCCCTATGGTAACGATGGAAACCAACAACCCTGTCGGTTCAGTCTGTACATTTACAGGGACTGCGGTTTTTCAATTTTTTTAAATTTTTTTTTTGAAAATTCTAATGGCATGCAACGTTATTTCTTTTTATTTTAAATACCTGGTGCTAAAAAATCAACGGAAATCTTGAGATTTCTCCAAATCCTAGATACGCTCGGAAACAGATTCGAGTAGTCAAAATGAAACTTAGGTGTTATGAATACACGGTTTTTATTTACATCGACAATGAGCATTGAAGGGGTGGATTAAACGAAATGTGTTAATTTTCCGGGGCAGAATTGTGGTGATATTTTCTTATATAAGCTGTTAGCGTTTGATGTTATGCCATTCACATTATCGATGTTTAATATTTCACGGAAATTTGAGCACCGATGTGATCAATCGAATTCTCACTCGTATATGTATATCACACCAACAAACATGGTTAGGATACATCACTAATCTTATTTCTCTTAGAGTCATTATCTATTGACACGAAGATTATTACTATACGGCATTATAAAAGTCCATTTCATGTTAAGTTCATTCTTTATAGCGGGTAACTTTAATTTCGCAATTGTTGATGTTAGTCAAGTATATTAACGACTTGCAAGTATGTCAATAATGTCTTAAATATTTTTAAGATGATGTGAAAAATTTCAGACGTTTAAGAATAAATGTGCGAAAAATAAAAGAAATCGATATTAAACAAAAAGTTTATTACTATTTAGTTTTCGGTCTACAACTTTATTAACAGATCAAAAACACAAAAACCAGTGAACTCTTATGTTAAGGTGTTATTTGTTTTGGTTTTAATAGCAAGTTTTGGTTACTAGTTCTCATTTTTGTTTTAAAACCTCAGCGACATCCATTCATTAGTTTTGTCACATTGGGGTCTCAATATTGAGGGCTCAGGATGATTTCAATATCATCTAAAAATACAAAACCTCCAAGTATTGAATACTCCTCTTAAACTTATTTCCAGAAAAAGCAAATAACGTAATTTCTCAAACGGTCACTCCCTTTACTTCCAAATGCTTTTGTTTTTCATAAATTCGTTAACATCCTCAAGGTACTAGCTCAAAAAAGTTAAGATAATGAATATTCTGAGAGCTTCGAGTGCACAATTTTGAGGCTTCATATTATCAGCATTCATTACTGTCTCTCTATTGCTAATTGAGGACATTTTTTCAGCATAAAAAAATCAAATTTGCGTTGCACCTTGTTCTTGTTTATGCAAAGCGAGTACACTCACATTTCTGAAGGTTTTCAGTCATTTTCTCAGCCAGAAAATCAGAATGGGTTCAAATGGAACAACTGTCAGCGAGTTTTAAGTGAGCACGCTAGCCGCTGATCGCTTCTGTCATCTGCTGACAAAAAAGCACCCTGTTCATTCTACACACAATGCTGAATTTTTGGCTGATGCTGATCAGCTGGTGAATGGCACAGCCTAGCGTGACATTTAGGCGAGTGATGAAACAGCTTTTGAAATGCCTGCAATGAGAAATGTTTGACTTTTTCGTTTGAACCTTCCAAACCGCTAACTAAACTTTTCACCAAAGAACAACAAGCCTCGAGTTACTGGATTATTGCGAAATTGCGCGCACCTTGGGGTTTGATAATCTATAAAAGTGGATGGATAAATTAAAAAAAAAACATGGCTCCAATAGGCTTCGAAAGTTAAACTTCTTAAGCCCGTTTAATGGCTTAAGGATTACCTCAAAGTGCTGGTGGTTGCCCTGAAGCACGTCTTAGTGGAATTATTAAAGTTGAAGATGCAGTGCAACTGTAACCAGCCTACAGTGTGTGGATATCAGTAGTGATCATTAGGCAAATTTTCATTTAAAAACTGCCCCTTTCTGAGCCCTGCAAATTTATACATTTAAAATTGCATCCAGATCAAATTTGGTGCTACGAGCCAGATTTTTATTTCTGATGGTTGCATACCCCTACCTACGTTTGTAAGTTATAAACTGCGTCATTAATAGGAAGTTATTTGAACGACTAATTTTATTAATAGATAAGGATAGAAACTTAGAAAAAGATCAGTTTTTTTATTTTAACAACATGATCTAGCCGTATAGGTAATTATTGTAATACAACCAGAAGTAATGAAACTTTCGTTAATGATACGTTTCTTTCAAACCAGGGTTCTTCCTACACGTACATGTACATGTATATTTTTCCTAAAAGCGATAAACGTATAGCTTTTAGGAACATTTTTATATGGCGTGAAATTCCACTACAGATTGACAATTACTTAAAAAATACATTTGATTTTCAAATGCAAAAAACGCACGTGAAGCGTTCATTTTCATTGATGTGACACGTGCTGAACACAATGTTACACATTTTAAATCTTTTGCAGGTTTCAACATTTAAAATTTTATATATTCATGGTTTGACAAGGTCCTCTTAACTGCATAAGATTAAAATTATTCTCTTAGCTTTAAAGTATCAAAAACTGCTCTCTTGTGGCTTACTCCTCCCTACTTCCGCCATTTGATTCAATTTTAATAACATGACTAAACGAAATACGGCATAGTAACACAGCACATACACCGACATTTTTCTTATCTTTGGCTAACAATATTTAGTACAATTGTACTTAAAAAATCACCTGGTTGTCAGCTTCAATTTCGAAATTAAAAAGGCTGTCTATAGGTTATTAATAGCCAGTCCTTAAGTTATTGGATGAAGCTAAGGTCATTCAAGTTTACCGACAATTTATTAAATTAACACAACGTAATGGTCATTGCTTTGTATGACTAGATTAATCCATATAGCCTTTAGAATGATATCAACAGTATTTACATAACGTTCAATTTATGCATAATTTTGTTCTTTTTTGTAAGGTTGTGCCATTAAATCCGACTTGAAAAGGATGCCCACCATGCAAAATAATGACACATTTGTGCTGCAAATGCCTAACAACAATGCTATTTTTTTCGTATAGAATTGAGTCCATTAGGGTATGATATATTTTGTACAACATGAAATCGTCCCAATTATTTCTATAAAAAATAACAAACATTAGAGCATTCATTATAAGTAACCTCCGATGCCCTTGATTGGATGCTGAATTTGCCCCATATTTATTTTATTTCTTATAAATGAACGGGAGTTGTTCAAATTATACAAAATTTCGCACATGTACTTCAACATTGAAACAGATCAAACACCGTGAACTTGGAGATAATACATTGCAAATATTTAGTACAAATTCCTTAATAAATTGTCAAAATATAATAACAAGGTAATTTAATAATTAATCTGTCAGGTTGCAAGCGTAACACTCTTAAATCTGTTACTAAGGTAACTTTGCAAAGTTAATGTTCAAAATACGTGTGCGATATATCAGTCCTAAGTGGATGACCAATTCTACACGTGGGGAAAATCCTACTGACCTGGAAAACCTGGAATTGTCTGTGAAGAAGTTACAACCTGGACAAGTCAGGAAATTTCGAAATTTTCATACAAACATTAGGGAAATTTGCATAAGATATAAAGACAGCATTCTCATATGCCATAGAAGTGCCGTCATGACATGCATGTCGATTGAGGCAATATTTCTTCTCAAAATGCATTGAACAATGTAATAATTTGAAATGTATCTCAAATTAAATGCATTTCTTTTGTGTATGTGGTAAATTGCCATAATTTGAAATGTTTATTACGCTGCTCAACAGGGATGCAATAACAGGAAATTCTGCTATTTTTCATAACTTTCAATTTTTTTATTTCAATACTAAATAAAAAACATCAGTTATTGGTAAATTTTGCTCCCATTTTATGCTACAAACATTCTTAATAAAAGCCAGGGACATTTTTCCGAAAACCTGGGAACCCTGATTATCAGATTTCGCCTAAACAGTACTTCCGAAAATGGGCGAAGAACTCTTTTCGACAAAAAAAAGTTCCAGGTGATACATCAGTTTTGCATTGTTTTTCGCTTTTTAGCCAGTGATTCGAATAAACTGGTACAAAATTCATAATACGGGCTCATGTTATTTAATCTTACTATTCTAGTCAGTTTGATGGTCAGGAATTGTTTACCGAAGACCTGGAAAAAGCAGGTCAAACTGATTTTGGCACGAACCCTGACATGTGTGCGAATGCATGTAAAACATTATTGCATTGTGGGTACTTTTTCCTCAGCCTATGGGGTGCAAACCTCGACATATCCGCGCAGGTTTTGCGAAACCTGTCGATCTTTGGTGAAAGCAGTGTCCCTCATCACGCCCAGGTGCCCCCAGATCCCGCCAAATCCTTCGTTTGATCCACCCCCGAGAGTTGGGCGGGGAGGGCCAGGGCGGGTTCGCCCCGCTCCCCCGCCGCCAGTGTCGCCCTGGTCGCGCCGACGGTGGCGGGACTACATGCACGTGCTTACTGGGTTAATTTGTCGTATTTTCTCCTACCGATTAGACTACGCGGATAACATAATAAAGGAGACGGTTTGTTGATGGCGATGGTGCTTCAGCGGTGGCGATGGTGGGCATTGCAAAAACTGTCCGGCCGAACCTGCTTCCGGGGGTGGGGTCGGGTTCGGGTTAAGCGTATCGCCGTCTTCCTCCTTGAGCTAACTACGCAACATTCCGTTCGAGACAAGCGTTCTTGATCCCGCACTCGCGCGCGACGGGGGACACGTGACCGGATAAATAGGCGCGCGCGACGTCCTGCGGCGGCCATCTTGTCTGTCCCGACGGGGTCGACCGTCGTCTTTTGTGGAATATACATCGAAGCACATGGAACTTGGAAAAAAGAGCACGTGGGCGCCGCCCGCCTCAGCCGCCCTTGTGGATCTCTATGATCTTGTCCTGGTCGACGTAGTCGAAGATGTGCGGGGCGTCCATGAGGATGCCGATGGTGCCGGCCGTGGTCACCGCGAAGAAAATGTACAGCTGCAGGCGGTCGATCACCATGGCCACGTACTTCCAGTCCTCCCGTATCTGCAGGGCGTGCGGCGCAAGGAGGAGAGAAAAAAAATAACGACAATTAGAATTTCAGTTAGCAATACCAGATGTAAGAAGCTGTCCATAAATGATGTCACACCTAGGGGGTGGGTGGGTTGTGTTTTTTTTGTGACAATTGTGACCAAGGGGTGGGGGTGGTTCGGTAATGTGACATCACACAATAAAAAATTTAATATT
>JAQIXS010001042.1:0-34669 GCA_034700785.1 Rossiulus vilnensis | reverse complement strand
GAAAATGGGCTTGACCCCCCTACCATATGGCATTTAGTTGCTGACTGTAGGGTACTGAGTTGAATTGAATTGAATTTGCTATAAGGCCTTTCGCCTTCTAGCATATAATATCGATGAAGGGCATAATTTTAAAAAATCTTTAAATTTAATAAGATCGGGTAATTTGGAAAGCGTCAACTAGTGACCACCGACGAACATGATTAAAATAAATCTCTATAAAATAATTCTTAAAAAACTAATTTTTCACCTAAAACACCAAGTTGCATTCAGTGATTTGGCCAGTAAATGGCGACGACGCAAGTTGTGCAAATACTGCTTGTCCTTTTCAAGTCCAAATTACAGTATAATGCAACTAAAAGTGTCGTTGTAAAGTTTTGGCAATTAAACCTTAAATTTATAAATAGAAAATGCTTCACGATTTTCTATAGATGCATTGGAGGTTGGCTATAAGATGCCTGCGCATGTTGTAATGCAATACGGTACTTATTAGGGGTATCAAAACCGGAGCCCCATCCCAGGAGGGTGTGGACCAGTTCCGCTGGCGTACCCCCATCATTAATCAAAGTGGCACCAGCTTAAAAAACGGCCGCAAATTGGTAGAAACAATTGCGATAGATTGACGAAAGTAAGTGCCAGTGGCTTCGACATAAATATTGGGGATCTGGGGAGGAGAAGGCCAGGGGTTGATGAGGTCAATTTCCAACCGTTTAGGCGATAAGCGAGCTCGTAAATTCGCCGAAAATATTAAATCACCGTAAACATTTACGAATGGGAAAAGCGCTGCCATGACAGTCGGAGACATTAATTGGAAACAGGCGGGATCGAGGGGAAGGCAAAGCCTGCGAAACACTCATCGAAATCAGAAGCGGATATTTACACCAGAAAAACTTTAATGTACAGCATAGAAAAACATTGCATACTTTCTCGAAAATTCAGTAGAGGAGGGGATGGCGAAACCAGGTAGCCGAAAAAAGCGGTAAAAGGTCCCGAGGAAGGGTAACAAAACCCTGGGATCGAGAACGCAACAGTAAACGACGGTTCCACTGGGGCAACACAATTCGGACGCACCCTGTACTTTTTCGAAATCATTTTCGGGTACCCGGAAAAGTTGAGGCTCAATATACAGTATACCGTTTAGCGAAAAGTCGCGCTCATCTTCCCAAATTTTGGGCAACGGGGCTTTCGAAACAAGACGTCGTTGAACGTGTTCAGAAGCAGATTTGAGAAAACTGAAGCTTGGGTTTCCATGGTGTCCCAACGGATTCGGCTATGTTTAATGGACTTTAAAAAGCGTTTTAGTGACTGAAATATGGGGGCCTGAGCGATATGAATTTAAGAGCATTTTTACACATTTCTTACTTAACACGCTAAGAAGTTTTTGAAACTATTTTTGCGAAATTATTTTGTAGTATGCTCTTAACCTATACTAACTAATAATAAATGTAAATTGATTCCAATTTGTTATCAAAATCCGTGAAATGTTGATTTAGCATTCGGGTCATTTATTAAAATTAATTATAATTATTACTTGTTTGGTAAAAATAATTCTAAAATAAGACATTAAAATGCTTGGAAAGTCCAGTGATTAAAATTTGTTATCAAAACCCCGGAAACGTCGTTGAATTACCATTCAGGTCATTTAAATTGTCTTATTATATAACACAAATGTTTATTTTAAAATTATATTTAGTATGCACGCTATAGTTTTTCAAGCTGGAGGACGTTGATCTCTCCTTAATGTTCTATTTTCCTTCACATGTTTACGTCAGTTATTTCGGGACATTATCATTTTTATTGTATGTTTTGTAATAAAATTAATTACAACGACCCGAATGGATAATTCAAAGACGTCTCATTGGATTTAATACAAAATTTTAATCAATGGTTTTCCACGCATTCTAATGACCTACTGACCCCATGTTCTGGAAGTCAAATTTCAGACGAATGCAAGCTTAAGTTTTCAAGATGGAGGACTTGAATCGCCCGTAATGTTCAAATTTTCCATCACGTTTACATCAGTTATTCCTAATTAACATAACCATCATGGCTTCCCTAGATTTGTCGTGCAATTGAAAATGGCAAATGATTAACGAATGCAACAAACCTTGTCTCTCAGGACCACTTCCGGAAACCCCCGCGCGCGTTTAGCTGGTGCACGTGTTGTCGCCAAACGATCGAATTCATATTAATTATACAAAGTGACAATCAATAAATATATATTATATTAAATATCGACAAAGCAATCGAATGATATGTCAAATTCCAAGCTCAGTAGATTTCAACAGGTGGCGCTTAAATAGGAGAGGGGAGAGGAAAGATATGAAAAAATGTACACAATTTACACCAAAATATCACGCGTCACAAAAATATCCATTTGCTTAAAAGACTAGTCCTGCAACAGGCATTTTTAAGAGTTCTATACACAGAGAGTAAGAAGATTTGTCAGTGACTTGAAATGGTACATCTTAGCCAAGTAGGAATTGTGCTGCTTTGTTCGTTGATTGCATTTTTCATTTTGAGGCAGAGATTCGAGGAGGACACACATCGACAGTCAAAAAGAACAGAGAAAAGCAAAGAGTTCTGCAGAAAACAGAATACAGAAAGGAAGTACAGAATCGCGCCGATTAAATTGATCGCAGTCTTTAAAATTCAGAGTAGAAATCAAGGGCTGAATTCAGATGTGCAACTCCGAAGAATAATTTTGAAAGAAATGTAGCTATTGCTATTAATGAAAACAAGCAAGCGATTTTCAAAATTGATAAGTGTCACGGACCGGTTTCGCAAAAACATCTCTGAAATGAATTTTGACAGAAAACTAAAACATGTGGTTCCAGCGACCAGAATCACATTACCGATGCTTTATTTCATGCTGCGAGGGGCTGCAGGGTCGTGATTTATTTGGAAATTCCAGCACCTTCCCAGGAGATTCGTGCTGCCTATTATCTGTTCAGCGTCCTTACATGAAAATATGTCCATATTAAGTTTCAATTGCCTCAATGGAGGAAAATAAATACAGCATGCTCTTTGTCATGCAGCTTTCCAACCAACTAATTACACCGTTGAACGGCACATGTCCTTAACATCATTTGAAGCTGCCTCAATTTTTCGCATCATTCGTTTTATAGCCAGCTATCGTTCGCCAAATTATTTCAGACAAATCCACGCATTCAAACGTTTATGAAAGCTAGGTTAAATCGCCGACCAATGAGCCAATTCAAAATTTATGGGCCAGATGAGCAAGAGCGTGTCATCAAGAGCGTGTCATTTATGGGGTGCCCCTGCGAGTTTAACAGCCGATATTTCGCTATTCGTCTACAAAACGCAGCTCTGCAATTCACCTAAAGACCCATAAGCGACAGTACCCTCATCCCTCGCATTTCCATTAAATCTCTGGAAACATTTCACCGTGCACCATTACGTGCAAGTGGATTTCCTTTGTAATCCACCGGAGTGGATTTCAAGAGGCTTACGTTTGACGCCTTACTACAACACTACAGTCTTTATTTGATCCCATTAACTGGCAGCACAGCTCGTTTGGGTGTCATTTCCGATACCGAAGAGCATTGCCGAAACTGCCACGGGATTACTCTTGATGACTTTTGCTTCTTTATTATATTCGATTTTTTTGTTGTTTTTACATACAGCTTTTTTGGTAGGCTCTAGACTTCCCCAACAGCTACCCAATAAAGAAGCGTTTTTATGTTTATCTGTGATCAAAATTAAGGTACCGAGCTCCATGGTTGCTTACCTGCGGTTTAATACAGGGTCCCCGCAGCTTTAGCCAAATAAAATCCCTTGACTTTCCGAGGTTTTCTGGGTTAAACATGCTATTTTCCCTGACCTGTAACGCCTCCCCATGCCAATACTAAGTGAAAAAAATCTGCCATTGAATATACATGTAAGTTTGTATGTGAAAATTGTGGATTTTGGAATCTTAAAAAGAACTGTTGAGGAACTTCAAGGACATGTAGGCTAATGGATCGCTGCAGGCATAACAGAAATTAAAACCGAGATAACAATTAATAGATTTTGACATACAAAATTTGCTAAGAAATATTCACCCTTTCAGCCTTTGTGTAATGGAACGCCGTAGGAAAAAACTGAAAACAAATATCATAAATCATGGTTTTTGGAATAAATCTCCGTACAAAATTTACTTATTAGTATCAATCAAAAGAATGTCGTATGCGAAAAATTAATTAAACTTATGGATTTTTGCCTTATAATGTAATAAATCAGTCAAACTTTTGAAACCCCTTTAATTTTTGAACAATTTACAAAATTCCTCCGACTTTGCCAGCTTATCAGTCAGTTATAAATTCCCCTTCTGTGGGAATCCTGTTAAAATAGTCCAAAAACGCCTATTTTACTAATCCGAGATGGCAGCATCGCTCCAAATCATTCATAAGGATTTAAAAAAAAATATTTAGCTGTCAATGGCGGTTTTCAAGGTTTGATAGGACAGCCCTTGAGATGACTCATATAATTCATTGCATACAGGGCCAAATTAACTGCATTTGAGGCCCTAAGCCCAGCCTGCCAATGGGCCCCTCCTACAACTCGCTTTTATTCACAACTCAGGTTCTACTCGCATCTGAGTCAAAAGAATGCCCACCATGTCAAAAAAGTAGACATCTTTGCTTGAATTACTATAATTGCTAAATGTATTTTCCCCCGTGTGCAATTAATCGTCCACTAGGGCCTGGGTTATTTTTTAAAATTTGAAAACCATTATGCGAACTTCGGAAATAAGTGTTCTGTTTATGTTATAAATAAACGGAACATTTTGAAATTATAAAAAAATAACGCAGACCCTGGTATAAAACCAATTCTTCATGGAAAAAAATAAAATTAGCAATTATAATTAGCGTTATAAAATGTGCAATTTTCGACATGGTGGGCATAAGTTTGGGTAGGGCTTAAAGCATCTGTGGGGGATGTTTTGCACTCGATTTTCCGTACAAAATATGTTTAGAAACTTTGGAAACATCACTAAGAAAGCCGAAATTATTGAAGAACTACCGTAGATATTAATAGGAAAATTTTAGTGACATTTTCGTAAACAACATTTTATGCATTGTTTTGCTTAGTCAGATAACGTTACCAATACTGTGACGTCAATCGTGAATCCAAAATAACTTGTTGGCACCGATTACTCTCAAAACTAGCTCAAACTTGTTTAAAACTGCACGTTTGACCTTGCTGATTCACCGATGACCTGGGTAAGGCATTAGAATTATTCATCAGCCATGTTAGCGAATCATTAACAAGTTAGCAAACACACAGACGTGCAACCTGAATATGTGCATTGATAGTTCCAGTTTTCATGGCAAAGTTTGTTACAGTCCGTTTGTAACTTGAATTACCCTGAGCCTTAACCAATGAGAGAAATTCCCCTTATACCTTTCGTCTTTCAGCATAGGGAAAGTCACACCCATGCCCAAGTGATGGCAGATGTTACTGGACTGGCATGATTAATTGCAAACAATCTTTTAAGGGCATTAATAAAGGACGTCCTGGAATTTTCATCATGTTAGATTTTCTTACCCCCTGCCCTTTGTCCGGTTTTACTTACCAGCCCCCTTCTCCTCTGTCCGATCTGATTTGAAAAAAAACAAAAACGGTTTTTTTCAAATCGGTCATAAAGACAGAAATCAGTAAAGCAAAATAACATTTATTTTTCAGTTTTTAGTCACTTTTACCCAGTCTATATTAAATTCGGAAATTCCAGCTGGATATCCGGACGCCCAATTTTCTTGAAACCCCTCCTCCCCCTGCCCGGTAGTGTCCAGTTTTCGCAAACCCCTCCCCCCTTACCCGGACGTACTTTATGGATGACCCCTTTCATTCGATTGGTCCATTTGAGTTCTCCAGTAGAATTCCATTTTTGGAGAGACTATCACTGAAGTGTGGCTTCTAAGGGGTATTACCTATCATTTAGTGATTATAAAATATGTCAAAGATGGGTCCTGCAGCATGAAATACATAACCGATATTGTGATGAGTGACGTAAAAACACGAGTTGCACATGAAAGATGCTCGACAGGAAATTTCCCCAGACGACAGGGCACACGGACAGAAATAGAACGAGGCGAGGGGTCAAATAGAAGAAATCTATGAAATCGAGCCGAGATTGAAAACAGCTCTACCTTAACGATGATATGCATATATTCTTATATATAATTAATATTTCATCCTCGTCATCATCTCATCGATTGGACCATCATTGGCTTGAGAGAGAGAGAGAACAACTCTTTTAAACATTTGATTGAAAAAGAGCTCTCTGATATGTCTAGTTCAATGAGAACAACGATTGTTAAGAAACGGTATCGGGGCAAGGGATCACGGGAAAAGACGGCGGGAATTTCAAGCAGGGTGAAGGGTCGCAGCAGCTGAAAAACGCCCACAGGGAACAGCTCGAGTCCAGAGGGGGCCACCCGACATCGTTGTCTGCACGAAAATTTGGAGGAAATTTCTACAGATTTTGCCGAAATGCCTACTGTAGCTCTGCAAAGGTCATGGTGATCGACGCGCTTAGTTTGTAAGTAAAGTAGTCAGCGATAATTCCGAAAAACATGTTACATGTATATTAATTTTACAGGTTTAATTAGCATTTGTATGCATTTATATAGGAAATTACAAAATGGAATTATTTACATATTACACTTGCTGTGCCCATCAGCTATACTGCACTCGTGTCTATTTTACATACCGGAACGTATTTTTCAAACGAATATCAATACTGCTTAGGGTTTCAAACTTAATGTGTTTTCTTCCAGCCAAACAGTTTTATATGAAATTATTTCAAATTTTATCAGTTGAAAAAACAATTTAACCTGATATTGATGGATATGCATGGCAGTTCAAAGTTGGGACCGTGAAATATGCACGTCCGCCTACATGTATATTCAAATTGAACTCTAAATTTGGGCTTAATTAGGGAAGTGCTTTTGAGATGTTTTGGGATACTGTTAAGGTTTTCAGACTTAATGCGCATTCTTTATACACAACAGTTTTATCAGAATTTAATATTTTAGTTGTTTGCACAATTTTGCCGGTAATTTTAACTTTTTTCCAACCTACAAAGTTTGATAATCAGTTTGAAAAACTCTTTAACCTGGAATTAGTTAGATGTGTTTAATTTTGGTCTCATATTCACAGCTGGGATGCAGTTTTTGTTGGAGCTGATAAAGATGGACATCCACCTATATCCAGGCTGACAAATTTACGAACTGATAGCCATATTTCATGTGAAACAAATATGAACTTAGCTGCAAAAAATATGCAATTAAATAAAAAATGAAATTACATGTATATCAGATACAACTGTTTGGTGCAAAGAAAACATCTAGTGTGGAAATCAAGAAATAAAAATAAAAAATTTCAATAGCAAAATGTCTAAAAATAGAGATGGGGTAGAAATGATTGGCAAGTAAGCAACGCAGAGCAGCCTGCATTTAGGGGCACTTTATGTAAATAATTACATTTTGTTATTTCCAATATTTTAAATACAAATAGACACAAATTATTGCTGTGAAAGTAATTTCAAATGCTTTTTGAAACTATCAGTGACATTATTAATGGCTGAGTCGCCTTTTGCGCTCCATATACATGCATGTGGCGCCCTCTGACGTCTGTGACGTTTCCCGACTCCGGTACAACAGTTCGGCGCGGCTGTACGCGATATGTTAAAAACTTGAAAAAGCAGGTCGAAATTTAGAAAACAACGAAAAGCCACGACAGAGAATTCGATGAAAAAAACGACAAAAATGCGGTGGCCACGACTCCATCTATGTATATATTGCTTGTTATACTTGCCACCACCAGGGTGATGAACAGTGAGCGGTGAGAAGACGAACGAGACACCCCACACACCGAAAAAGAAACATCCAGTAGACATCGAACCCTAGATTATTGAAATTGTACAAATGATGCTAGTCATTGATCCGAAGAGATACAAAATAAAGAAAGCCAAAGCGAGGCTCCATAGACTGAAACGCCACCGCAGATATATCGAGGGGGATGGGGGGCTTTAGCCTAAAATACAAATTTAAGGTAGAGGGGAACAACAGTGGAGTGGGATGTAGCCTTGCCTAGGTGGGCAGGGGGCGCTGTGATCGCCCAGGAACGGGGCCTCTGGGCTAGTAACAATAGCTGCATGGCAACAGATTGGCAAGTTGAAGGGGGGGGTGGGAGTTTGTAAACATTGCATCCGCATCAACACTCTCCCTAGTGGAGAGGAAACCTTCGAGTACATCACAGATATCACAAATACGCACAAAGAAAAGAGACTCGATGCTAGATGGCGACACTGCAGACATCCATCGCGAGAAACGAGCTAGGGGCGGGGGCGGGGTCGGGGACAAGTGAAGAACGTGTGGAGGGGAGGGGTGATGCTGGATGGGGGACCCGAGCGCAGGATGGCACATACGACCCTAAAAATAAGCAGTATACTCGGAATCTCTCTGATATTGTGAAGTTTTCTAGTCTCTCCATTTCACCTGTAAACAAAAGTACTCATTTTTGCTTCAAATACTTTTTTATAATTGCTAAATTGATGTTCTTCAGTGTGGAATCGGTATACTACGGTCTGAGCTACGTGCTATAATTTCAAAACGTACCGTTTATTCATTAAAAAATATGAGAATTTTGAAAAAGGAAAAAAAAAATTTTGCAATCCGCGATGCACTGTTGCATTGCAAGGAAGAATCTTTATCGAAGGTCGGTAATGTTTTTTCTCCAAGTTTTTTTTTTAAAAATAAATAAACGAGAAATTTTGAAATTATAAAACATAACGTGAACCCTAGACGGCCAATCATACACTGGGGAAAAACTCAGTAATTATAATAAGTATTTGAGGCAAAAATGTGTATTTTTATCATGGTGGGTATCCTTTTGGCTCAGCCTTGCTACCACCAAAAATTAACGTTTGACCGGGTTTCTCTAAAAGTTTTGTATGCAAATTATTTTTGAAAAACCTCTTATTTACAAATGACCGATTTTAGTTAACACTGATTTAAAAATTGTCATTAAGCGAACTGCGTGGGCAAACTTGTAATAACTATAACACTGGAATTTTTGCATTTTTGCAAAATTGCTGAATCGATAGATCAATAAAAAATTAATCGCTGCAGGCTTATTTTTGGAATAACAATAAATTTTCGCTCGCAATTCTATAAAAGCGTTCTTTTTTATACTACACTACTTCATGCAACAAAAGAAACGCTGCAGACAAAACGTTTTAAGAACGACTGAAAGTGTGCAAAAAACTGCCTCCCACACTTTTCCTTCAAATACTTGTTACAATTTCTAAATTGACGTTGATCAGAGGTGTAGGGTTTCAGGAACGATTTACAATTGAAAAATGCTCCGATTATTTACGAAAAATTAAATATATTAACACAAAAAAAAACTAAAAAACGTTATGCAACCCGCAATGCAAAACTGCGCTGCAGGGAAGCTCTTTTTTAGAAGGTCTTGCAGTAGTTTTTTTCAAATTTATATCATTTTTTTATAAGTTAACTAGACTATTTGAAATTATAAACCGCAAAAACCTTAGTGGACAACTAGACCACTTATAACAAGTGTTTGACTCAAAAAATGCGTGGTCTTTGCACGATGGACATCATTCTTTCGCCTCCCTACTCTTGGAATATCGACACCGAGTGGTCAAGAGTCTGCACTAACAGATCTCCCTCCAGCATCACCATCGAGTTGGAATGACTGAAGGATATTCTTAATCGGTCAACATAAGTCGTTGGCTGGATAACAAATACGATTCAATCTTAATCACCCTTAAGGCCATTCTCAACCGGATGCAGTCACGCAGCCCTTATTCGGAGTGCGCGGGCCTGGATTTTAAAAAGGCAAACAACAGGTTCCAGCAGCCTTATTGAAGCTTTTGGAAACTGCTTCTTGTTGCTTTGAGTGCAGCAAGCGATGCCATCGGGGTCGCTAGAAATTACAAAACCGGCCCAAAGGGAGCGATAGAATCGAGAGAACAATGCGTAAAGATCAGAGCGAAGAAGACGAAGACGACGACAGGAGAGAGGTGTGACCAGGCCGAGCACCTTCGTTCCCTAGCTGGATGATGGTTGCATTCGGAGAACGGAAGTGGCGGCGAGGACGACGACGGAGATTGTCAAATGTGAGCAACGACACTATAGGGAGACCAGCAGACTGGTGGCTAGAGGACTTAAGAGGAGCAGATCCTACCTTGAACAGGATGGGGTCCAACTGGTCATCACAATATGCAGGAGAGAGGAATGAAGCTTATTGTTTGCTACTGAACAGCTGGGCCTGCAAGAACAAAAGCCTTAATGAAGCCTCGGATTCACCAGCTGAGGATGGTATGGATGGTGATATCGAACTTACCACTCCCGAACCCAGTTGTTGTAAAAGATTGGAGCCTTGCGGAGGGGAGCCCGTTTGAGCCACTGGCACGCAGGCCGAAAAGCGGCGTCCTTTCAGATTGGTTGGCGACGTGGTCATGAAGAAAGCATTCGTCTAATGAAGACACAACAATGGTCCAATTAACAGGTTAACTGGCAACGTTAGTTTTCTGTGATGTGCAACACCAAATTAACCGATCAAAAACGGACATTTTAAAACAAAAAAATATATATTTGACAAGCAATTGTGCAAACTCCTTCGGAGGTTGGATTGTAGGGAAATCCCGTTATAGGGGTTCGCGTAACGTTTTTTTTATTAAAAAAATATATATTTAATGGGTTTTTTTTACAAATAAACGGGACGATTTGAGATTATAAAGAATAACGATGATATTCTATAGCAAACAACCAATTCTTTATGGGGGGAAAAGAAATTAACACGCATCTGAAGCAAAATGTATATTCATGCATATGTTTTCTATATAATTACGAATACGCCACAGACGATTTTTGTCCAAGAAATTCTCAAATAAAGAACTCCCGGAGATCATCGCGTATTTAGGGATTTAAAAAAACAACCATATACAGTGGTTCTGAGAAACGCTTAGGTGATTTTTTTCTGAAAAACACAAAACTTCCGACTGCATTTCTATCAAATTTGACTAGAAATAACACTAATTAAGGAAATGTTGAAGGCCAATGGTGTCCTGCGAATCTTCAGACAAATCAAAATTTTCGTTACGAGTATTTTTATTTTGCAATTTTGTTAAGGTCCTTTAAAACTTTGTAAAGTATATAAGCTGATGATACACATTTTTAGCAAACAACTATAGTGATTTTTTTTTTTTTTTAAAGATTTGGAACGTATCTTATGTAATTTATTATGGTTTGCATGTAAAAACGTTTAACAGAATTTCGCTTTACAGCCGACTTCCCAAGAACCTATCTAGGCCGTTAATGGAAGCATGACAAGTTAATGCACTAATGGAGATTTGCCCTTCTGGCATGGATAGTTTAGTATACAATAAATAAATAAATAACATTAAGTTGACAGAAATACAGGATGACGCAAAGATTACAAAGATTCGGTAACAACAATTCCGTTTCACAACATGCAACTTGCATTTCTGCGTCTACTGGAGATTCGTACCACACTTACGAGCGACGGCCGTTGCTGCTGCAGGTATTTCGCTTCAGGAGGACCGATGCTGGAGTGTCTCCGGATGGGGAAGCTGCCCATGAACCCGGTGGGTGAGCCCCCGTCGGGGCTGCTGGGGTTCACCTGGATGTGGGGGATGAGGAGGGCATTGTCCGAGTGGCGGCGGCTGTTGAAGGCTGCTTGTACTCGCAGGAAATTGGAATCTGCACGGAGGGATGTGTCAGCAAGGTGAAACTCCAGCACAACGGAACAAAGTAAAACAGAAAAAATGGGTGAAGAGAAGACCGGAAGGGACTCACCGGAAGAATTGCTGTCCCTGCGCACGACGTCTTCCACGCTAGACGAGGTCTTCTTCCGCTCGCTACGCATGCCAGAGATTTGGAATGTTGGAACGTTGTCGGCGCTGTGCAACTGCCTCAGGTTGCTCCTAGCAACACCAAGGGACAGTGCAAGGGGGGCAGGGGTCAGAGTTTAAGAGCCAGGCCAAAACAAACAGGACATGAAACAGCACGTGCCGCACAACACAAGCGAGCAGTTGGACTGGACTGGGTCTGGATGACAAGGACAAGTCAAGAGGGAAGGGGAGGAGAGTGATTTCGGCTGATGGATTTTGATAGATTTAAGAAATTGTAAGCAGGTTTCTGCCCACGGATCTACCGACTTGCAGCAAAAAACGGAAATTTGCAAAAAGAGAGAAGTTGAAAGCATTTCAGCTCAAAGAATAACCAGCAAAGCAGGTGTTGTCTCTGTGCCCTATTACTGCGGGGGCGTTAGTTTGGTTTAGACGACAGGACCAAGCATTCTCGTCCTGGAACCTTTACAATTCAAAATCACAATTTGTGAAACTGACCGAGCAATCAAGATGTGATTGAAAAATAGTGGAGTGTGAAAGCGAATCGGAAGAAAAACGACCCAAAATCCAAGCATGCAGCGAATGGCCTTGGTTCCAGAAACTGAGAAACGAAGAATGCCAAACCATAACGTTGTAAGTGCCTGCAAGTAAACCTTTCAGGAGCGGGAGAAAATTGATCAGTTTCCCGAACGGACACGCCACCGTGTGACACTGAAGTGACGTCAGTCTGTTTCTTGCCGCTGAAGCTAAACCAGCACAACACTAAACGTTGCATGTGCCACACGTATTGCATCCCAAATAAACGTTTAAACACCCTCTTCTCTTGCGGCAAGTAGGGCAGCAGCGCATTGATGCCCTTTAGTCCTTCGTTTTGATGTTCAGGTTTGAAAACTAGCTTCTAAATTTGGTGTGGAAAGGTATGAAAAGGCTCCTACTATGTATTAAGCTGAAAAAAAAAAACGTATTTTGGGAGGGTAGGGCACTTACAACGTTGCGGTTTGGAACCCTTCAAATAGTTTGCCGACGGAACCAGGCATTCTCGTCCTTGTCTCTTTAAAACTACGCATGATCTAGAAATTGGCATGTCTCGATGCAGAACTGAGTGTAACTTGTGAGCAAAACTTGAGTAACTGAGTGAGCAATCAAGATGAGATTTGAAAATACTAGAGTCAGAAAGCGAATTGGAAGAAAAAAACACCTCGAATCCATGCATGCAGTGAATGGTCTTGGTTTCACAAAATTTGAAATACTGTTGTGCGGTGCTCCGGCAAAGCTCGCATCTCGTCCCAGCACTCTCTGAGAGTTTAACCCTTAAGATTGAAAATTTTAGGAGTGGAAACTCCGCCCCGTCCAACAATAGAAAAGCCCAAGAGCCTACTGAATAAGAGGTTGACCTGTAGTGCAAAAAGCCCAAGCCGCAATAGTCGAAGCGGCATCCACGTAAGCAACGGGTGCGCAATGTCCGAAGGTCAAAAACACAGACATACAAAGTGAAAGATGCATCTCGTAGCAATGCAAAAGGGGTTGACGAACAAGACAGGGAGGGTCGGGTCGAGATTCTCTGCCCCAAACTTACTTTTCATTGACTGGAAGAGATAGATTATCCAACTTGAGCTTATTGCGCTGATTGCGGTCCACCTGGTAGAACATTTCCTGAATGACCCCCATGAGCAGGGTGAAGTCGTCTAGGTTTAGGCCCGGGTTGACCATCTGTGGGGTCAGGCTGGGCAGCACCTTGCTGGCGATCAAGTTGACGGTCAGGCCGTACTTCTTGTCGCTCAAGAGTTGCTTGTAAATATCTGGCGAAAGACGGCAATGGCAGCGTGAAAATCCCGGTCGGAAAGCGGAGCGGATATGGGAGCGCGGAATCGGCTGCCAGGGGGAAATACTCCGGAAATGTACAAGTGGAACCACTTACTTACAACCGTCATCAGGATGACCGGGTCTTGCATCTTCACCTCGGCCAGCATGGGCAGCACCTCGTCCAAGAGGGTGTTCTTTTCCAGCTTGTCGATGATTTTCTCGATGCAAGCTAACACCTTGGACTGGACCTGCAGGAAACCAGACTCTGGAATGAGTTTGCGTGTTTACAGTGTGAAGAAAAATGAAGGGTGCCAAACCATACCGTATCAAGTGCCAAACGCTGGAATTGAGCGAAAATGATTTCAAACATATATAAAGCTGGACAAAAACGCATTTCGGGGGAGCGTGGACGTAAAACGTTATGGTTTGGCACCTTTCACAAAAGGAAGCATGGCATATATTGGTCTTTTGCACTCACGGCCACTTCCGTTGCCTTCATGCCAGCGTTTTTGGTGAACACCAACTTGGCCCTGGGCAGCACCATTTTGCGGATTGCGGCCTCGTCCAGGTGGTCCGCAATGGAAGCCACGGCTTGCAGCGCGGCGCACTAAAGTGTCGAAAGAAATAGTAAATGCCGAATTAAACGTGGAGAGTTTAATTTAATTAATTGATTTCCAAATCCCAAATTGTTCACTGGCTCACCTGAACCTGGGGCGTAGCAGAATCGAAAGCATTGTAGAGCATTGGGAGAATTTCGGATTTTATGTCTTCGTCCGATGTCTTCTCCAGCAGGATGTGCAAATTTTCCAGAAGCGTCACAGTTGACTGCAAATTCAACGAAATATTGCTGCAGTGATCGGTTTTTGCATTTGAAGATTTATACAAATTTCAACATAGGCCTACGTGTTCGTATTGTTTTGACCGTTTTATAAATGAGACTACGTTTGTATATGTTGAATAATACTGATTAATTGTATAAAGAAATTTCTCAAAATTAACAAGTTATTTTTAATTCTTTCTAGTTTCTTTTTATAGAAAAAATGACATTGTTTTATGCATTTTCCAAAAATATCGGTATTTTTATAGGAAGCACAATGGTCGTTTCGCTCCAAGGACAGGTTTTTTTGGCATTTTTTGACTGAAATAGCAGTTTGAAATACAAACGTTTCTTAAATCGTCAGAGAAAACAATTGTTCGGAAAAAGAACCTGATTAAAACTGGATTTTCTTTTTTCATATTTTTTTCCTAATTAATATTACTCTTTTTAAATTTAGGGATTAAATAAAATGGCGATGTTTTAAAAAATGATGGCAGGTTTGTATTGATAGAATAAGACTCATTTTCGAAGAATAATACTTCTCAAAATCTACAATCTTTAGAATAAAAATGACATTGTTACCAAAATGACTATTTTTGGAAGAAACACGAGAGTTGGCATACTCCGAATAAGCTTTTTTGCATGTTTTTATTGAAATAGCTGTTTGAAACCTAAAGGTTCTTAGATATAACATCGTTGGCCAAAACGCATACTTATTTCGGAAAAAAAACTGAGTGAAGCTGGATCTTTTCACAAAACACTCACTTGGATGGATCTTGGCATACTGAAGAGACAGCGTATACTTGGAAGAATGATGTTGGCAAACTCTTCTTGGGTGCTCTCCTGGATCAAAACTATGATTGGCTGAAGAGCGGCTGCCAAAACTTCCTGAGATTGAATCTCTTGTTGGAGCGAGGGGAACACATGCTGAAACCACAATTTCTGGGCGCAAGAGAGACAAAGTAATAATATGCAATCGGCCCTTTCGCAAGCAAAATCCCTAAAACACAGCTGATTCTGACAACAACAAAAATTCGATGGGGAGAAGTTACCTTGGGTATTAAGTAGATCATATCTCTTAAATTGTGATAAAAATGCGCCTTCTGCGTGGCGTCCTTCATCTGGACTACGTCCAAGTATTGCAAAGTATGGACCACAGAATCGCTGAAGTATTTGGTCTGAAAACAAGCATAGAATGTAGTTTTAAACATGTAATTTAAACCAATTCCAAATTTTGATGCCAACTGAATCATGGATGTTGCAGGATACATGTTTCGTTTACTAACAGACTCCTATTTAAAAAATGATCAATAAAACCAAAAAAGCAAAATTGATCGCCCACCAAGCACGAAGAAAAACTTACACATTTTTCTTCAGATACTTAATATAATTCATAAGTTCATTTTCCAAGTGTAGTTTTTTTAAGGCTGAGCCCACCATGCAAGAAAATAAAACTACACATTTTTGCTCCAAATACTTATCATAACTGTGTAATTTAGTTTCCCGAGTGCTCGTCCACTAGGGAATGGTTTATTGTTTCTAATTTAAAACTATTCATAAAATGTGTTAAATTCATTTATTTATAACCATCAACCCTTATTAAATTAAATAAAACTTAAAAATGCGTTATGTGACCTCCAAAAATATGCGTCGGATGATTTTTTAAAGTTCATTTCATTTTAGTTTTATAAATAAGGGGGCACATGTTCACATCATAACAAATACCTCAGACCCTAACGGGCAACCAGTACTACTCAGGCGAAAATAATTTCAACAATTATAATAAGTATTTGAAGAAAAAAAATGTGAGCAAAAATGCGTACATCAAAATTGGATCATTTCCTAAAATTTCCTGCCCCCGCACTCACCAATGCAAAGAGTTGAGCACTTGGTCTCTGCTTGATGCCCTTCGCCAGCAGCTTCTGAACGGGTTCCTGCAGCGGTCGAGGAATTTTATCCAGAATGCTACTGAGATTCTCTTCTAGCTAGGGAAGTGGCAAAGCCTCCAATCAGTCTTTTGGAACGCAGATATGGCATAAGCAGCTCTGCTCAAAAAGCCATCCCAGGGACTCACCAGCTCCAGTTGTTTGAGGTAGGTGGAGCTGCTGTGATTGGCCTCGATGAGAGACTTGCCCTTGTTGAAGATGGCGCAGATGAGCATGCCCAGCGAGAACATGTCACTCAGCGGACTACACGTGGACGTGATCTGGATTTCGGGGGCCATGAAATCGAGGTCTGCTTGGGCCATCTTGGCGATTTTGGAAGTCCAGGAATGGCACGTGATCAGCGCCTGACATGGTTAAAAGCAGTTTGTTAAAAAAACGGAAGTCGATTCCGGAAGGACTCCTGGATGCCTCTGGTTTTACCATGACGTCCACGGCGCTGGCTCGCTCGATGAACTCCAGGCCAGCCAATTTCCAGGTGCCCCTCTTGTTGATGATCACCGATTGGGGTGCCACATTGCGATGGATCACTTGGCCCATGTAATGTAAGAAGCAAAGTGCTTCTGTGATCTGCAAAGAAATGGGCATGAGGGTATTGTTTAACATCGAACTTCTGTTTGGCATCATCATCAACAATTTGTTTCCGTATATTTGTTATTGTAGAAATATTTCCAAATGGTAATGGAGGGCTGAGCCAAAAAATGCCCATTATGCAAGAATATTACATCATTTCTGGTTGCGTTTTTCGAAAACGCATTCCCTGAATGATATTCTAATCAATTTTTATATCCTAATAATTGCGCGCTTAAAATCCAGCAGTTATGAACACATTTATTAAATTTCGCAAATGCTGCGTCCTTTATTACTAAAAATGTACAAAATCTTTAATCTGCTAAAGATGCTTCCCTAACACATTGCGGTTTCAAATAAAAACTTGGTAATTTACTTCGAGAAGTTATGGAAGCGCATCTCACTTATTAATATTTATAATAAAAAAAACGTAGAAAAATTCCCTAAAACGCATAAATTTCAAGGCACTCCGAATGGCTGCTGTACACCAATTCAACTTTTGGAAAATTATGCAGAAATGATCTTGGGCCTAAGGGTGATTTGCTGTGCAATATTTTCGAAGCCATTTTACAAACACGTTCAACCAATAAGCGAATCCAATTACAATTAGTCGATAGAGAAATAGCCTAAAGCTACGTTAATTTCCAAACGGCTAAACATGTGAATGCAAATTGCACGAACCATGTTTCTTAATTACTAAGTAAAGGCTGAAGCAATTCAGATCGATGAAATATTCGCGTCAAACTACATTATAGTAAAAAACACTCGCACTTTTAGTTTGAATCAATTGAATTGTACGAACTTTTATTAAATAGCTCAGAATATTTTTTGAAACATCAAAGGCAATAACGCAATTAAATGCTTACCTGTAATATCCCATATTTGATTTCTAGATCCATAAACGTGTAATCCTGTTGGGATTAGAAAAAAATGAAAAAAACATTTCATGACACACTGAACTTTAAACATTTAAAGCTTTGAAGAGAGAGGGGAAACGTTTAGAGGACGACGTTATCGTAATTTTTATGATAATAAAACCGAAATTCACTTTAGTTTTCTCTAAATTTCGTGTTTTGCCTGCGTATTATTAATTTATTAGTGCTATTATTATTCTTCCTCCACAGTCAAAAATTACAAAAGCAATTTAACTTCTAGTTGTTAGTGCATGTCGTGATTCGAAGTCTATTAGTGGTATTTTATCGAGCAATAAATTTCTGCGCCGAGAATTCTCAGTAAATCTGATCAAACATGACTCACAGATGTGGGTTTTGTGTTGACAGGCTGAAGCCCAGGCTGCGTTTTGTCTTCGGCTGGATATCCGATGACATTAGCGAGACTACCCATGACAGGCTCAGTTGCGAACGCCAATGTTTCACTGTTTAAACGAAAAATGCCAAACGGTTAAACGCTGAAGGGATTACCGTTAGACAATGTTGGACAATGTTTTATGATTCGCAATGAAGCCGGACGATTTAAGCAACGCTCCTCTGGCAGGGGCTCAGAATTCCTTTACACATATCCAGCATGGCAACTGCACAGACTAATGACGGTTAGATTACGAAGTACGAATGAGATAAACGGAGTTTAGGGCACTACTAAGCCTCAAAACGTGTCCACAGCTAATACAATTCTTCAAGCACTAGGCGCTTCAGAGCTTTACATGATCGAATATTTAAACACTGTGATATATCATCATTTTCAAGGCCTGTTTTAAAACGTGCTTCATTCTCGAAACTACGTGCTTAAACACTTATAATCCACTCAATCCGGAATAAAGTAGATCTTTGTACACTAGTGAATCAGTCGCTCAAGAGTTGCGTTTTAAACATGGCTGCCTGAATCAGATCTTATTGAGGTGGCATATGCTTTGACATGGATGCTGTTAGCACGCACTGTTCCATAAAATAGAACGGACTAATAATTATTATAATTACTAAAGCGTTTCACAAATTTATTTTGTAACTTTAATTAGTATTCCATAATTAAAAAGTGAAAGTTTTGTTTAAAAAAATTAGCATTCTAATTGTAATTTCATACCCAATTTATAAAGTAAATAGAATTATGATTAGGGATTATTTTGGTTAAAAAGTTTGTTTTTGAAGGATTTATTATGTGGTCAAGTGACAATAGTGATTGTGACAATGAACTAGAAGTATTAGTAGGTAATGCAGCATAAACAAACCGCATATATTTTTATTTCAATTCAGACTTTGAATGTTATGGACGATTGTGCTGTTGTTGCATTACTCATTCAACAGATTGGGTTCGTTTTAACACCCAGCCACAGCACAAATTTTAATATTACAGTTTCTCGGTAAAAGAGCATCAGACATACGCTTTTAATGAATAATAAAGTCCAATTTACAGTAGAAATCCAATTAGATCGGAAGCCCAATCTATCCTTTACAATTCGGTTTAAGTATCACTTTCGGTATATTACGGAAAATGACTGCACTGCACTACTTTAAAATTTGAAGGGAGCCAAACCATAACTCACCAAGTGTCAACGCATTAATTTTCCAGGAGAGGGAAATAACTGAATACTTTCGTAAAAATATAGACAGCACTAATTTGATTTCGTTCAAACGGCAAGTTCAAACGTTACACACTACTGGCGTTTAATTACGACAACAGAAACGAGAACTTAGTGAAACAATCCTTTGTCAAACGTTTTCATAAAGTCGTATGTGCCAAACGTATTGCAACCTCAATAAACGTTCAAAACATCCTCTTTTGTGGCAATAAAGATAGCAGCAGCGCCCTGTCATTCATTCCTTTATTTTGACGTCCAGGTTTGAAAAACTGACGTGGTTCCATGGGTCACAAGCCATGGGCTGCATCACAAACGTGTTTATAAACGAGCTAATATTTAATAAGAATTTTGCTTTTATCAATCACCAGGTTAATAATGTATGCTGTATTTATAAAAAACATTTCCTGGGAAATACACTGTACACTTAAAATGAAGTACATCTTATTTCTGATTGAGTTTTTTTTTTTGCATTCAATTATTCACTACTTTCTAAACAGATTTTGTAAAATTTTACTGATATACTTAATTTACAATTTTATTTTTCAATTGTTTTCGCTTACAGGTTTCCATTAGCAACAGTTAAGGATTTTTTAAATTACATTGTGTTTCGAATTTTATTTCCCGCGGCCCATATTCGGAGTTGTCACATTAACCCGATACCTACAGTGCTGCCATCTACCCAAGCTAATAGAGAGCAAGGTGGCTTAGTGGCAGCATGTCCGCCTTGCATTCGGGAGACCAGGGTTCAAGTCGCGGGTTTCCACAACATTATCGGGCGAATGCTGTGATAGTACCTCAGTAATCGGCAACTACCCTGCTCCCTTCCCAATCACCTTTCCATTCTTCCAAATTTGCAACTTCACTTATGGGTTTAAATTTGGGTAAAACTAACCACACGGCATTAATATGCTACTTGTACGGCATCGAATAGGACAGAAAAAAAACCTAACCTTACTGGTGGAAAGATCAGTACAAATATTAGTAGATATTAGTATAAAAAATGTAACCATACTGATATTAGTAGTCCCAAAAACCACTGGAATACTGATATCACTAAGCATACTGATATCCATAGTCCCAAAACCAGTATGTATATAGTAATATCAGTATAGAATCATACTGATATTAGTAGAGAATCACATACTGATCTTTACACCAGGGCTGAAACACAGTCGCCTTGTTTTTCTTTTGTTTTTTTTTGGGGGGGGGGAGGCAGGGCACTTACGACGTTAAGTCTGGCCCCCATCATTTCCTCGCGCCCCCACCTCAGCCAGCGGCCCTGTTGCGCATCGCTACCCGCAGATGGCGCTGGGGATCTACTCCGCGCCTGGATCACCTGGATTCCTCGATGGTGTGCAGCACGGTGAGCATTTTGGGGTGCTTGAACCTCTCCAGCTCCTTGATGCCGACGCGCAGGATTTCCGTGATGGTTTCTTTCCGGCGCGGCTTGTGCAGCTTCTCGGCGAGCTTCTTCTCGAACACGAACACCGAGCATTCCTGCGGGATAAAGGAGAAATTAAAACGTGTAAAAAACGGTGGATTCTTGGGCGCAATGGCACCGTGGCGCCCTAATTGGGCTGCAGAAACAAAAGCGAAGTAGGCCAGCGATAGCAAAGGCACGGGATTGACCTCCCCTCCCCCCCCACTCCCTCGAACGCCATTAAGCATCCTCCCAGCTTCAACAAAGGCCACATTCACTGATGGAGAAGATGATGATGATCGAACGATGATAAGCAGGGAGGAACAGAAAGAGATCGTGTACGTCCATTTGTCTTGGAGAGCGCAGGGGGTGAAGCTCTTCCTGCGCGCTTTTAATGGAGTCAAGATTACTTACATCAGATTGGGGAGATTAATGGGGGCATGAGGAAAAGGACGACAAAGACCATCAGGCCGTGTACACACGGGAGGGGTTGGGGCGCAACAGGTTCGGATGGATAATAGGTCTGCGTGTGAGGGGGAGGGGGAGTTGATAAAGAGTTTCTGGCGAAAAATGGGGCCAAGGCGCATCTGGTGGTCTGGCCGGGGGCGCCACGCGCCGATGCATTCCGCTCATTAATGTTTAATGAAGATAATCAGACAGTTGGGTGCAACTTAATCACGTTTCACTTTCTCTAATTAAAGAGATGGGGGAGCGCGGGGTCGCCCAGGAGGAACAGATATCTTCCGGCTGTGTTGTTTGTCGCTTATTTCGCTTATCTACCGAGCACGAAATCGAACCAGTGTAAATACATGTCAACACAATAGGGATACTTTTTGATTGTTTATTTTTTGGTCGCTGTTGTAATAGCTGTTCGATTTAGAACATGACAGTTTAGTAACATTCGCAGCTACAGCCGACTCCCGTTATAACGAACTCCTCGATGTAACGAAGTGTACGGTCCTGGCCAAACTTGTTCATTAATCGTCTGACAATATTGTTGTACATTAATAGGGATATTTTCAAGATACATGCACACTAAAAATTAAGCTGACTTGAATTGTGCATGCGTTCCTGGTGATCAACGGAAGGCGGAAGTAATGTTGGGACAAAAAGCTACAAGTACTGTAGGTCATTACAGTCGATAAAAACCTCAAGGAGTCATATAAAGTCAAGAAATCTACCGAAGAGCAAAAAGGTGTGTAGAAACAGACCTCTCAGTATAAGGAACTTTTAATTTAACGAAAGCTAATAGAATTGGACAAGCGTTCGTTACAATGTATATCGAGAGTTGACTGTATCGCTGGACAAAACAACGTGCGGTGAAAGTAAGATTTTACGAAAACATTTTTTACATTGCCATGAATTCTGTCAAAAATTCATCGTGAGAATTTTTCACGCCAAGCGCCATGTTTCAACATGTTTAAAAATGTTTTAGCATCTAACGAATGCTGGTTTTTGGTGAGAAATGCAATGACTAGCAGGTTGTCATGAAATACTTTCATAAATATGTGCTTATATGAATTTAAATTACGTTTACTTTTACTTTATTACTGATGTCACAATCTGTTTTTTCAGATAAATTCAACTTTTAAATACATCTCACTGTAATATTTTGACTACCAAGGTTTAATGTGGGCAGATTTAATGTGGGCATAACAATTTGTCACAAACCAGCAAATGTGGAGTATGCATTCCTACATGCACACATAGGTTTACAGACAAAATAAGAGCACAATCGATTTTCGGCTAAGATTCAAACCTTTCTTGCATTTCTCCATAAAAAAGAAATAAAAGATACAGTAGGTATAAGTCGAAATGAGGTGTGAAATAAAGAGATGTTTCTTTAAGATAAAAACATGCTTTCTTATCTTTTAAAACTAATAGAGGAATAGCGGATGATAAGCATGCAACGTGTTTTATGGGTCGAGCATAAAAAACACGTTTGAGAGTTAATTATAGTAGTTGAGTTATTTACCCCTCTAGATAATACAGCGCTGTATAACTAAAGAGTAAGCTTTCAAATTCTTGACGCTAATTGCGACAAGTTGACTCTAGATACACCTACAAGTTTTATTCAAAATTAGACCCAACCTTGAAGAAAAGATTAGCATGTGATTTTCTACTTCACTACGATTGTATACTGATATCGGTAAGATTCTATACTTATATCCCTATACTTATAAATACAATGATTTTTGGGATTACTTATGACAGTATGATTAATGATATCACTACATGTTTTACTAATATCAGTATTTTTGTACTGAAGATACTGATCTTCCAACCAGGGAAACACAAACAATGTTAAAAAAACATGTTACAGCGTTGACCTGAAAACGTCATACTTTCAGTTATATTTCGTTATTGTCAGTTATCTATTTATGTTTTTGGATCGCACGTCATCGTTAGTGATTTTAAGTGTCAATATTCATTTTGCAGCTACCGGACGCATCTTCGGTCTGCCTCCACGAAGATTCATTAGGCATAATTCCACAAGGGCAAAAGGTCAACCCTCTCGTGCCCCAGTTTTGGAAGTTATTCATTTGCAGAAACAATCTCGAGGATCTCCTTCAATGTTCTTCCGACATTTGCTTTAGAAGTTCAGACACTGCGGTAAACGTCTAGACCGCATGTCTGTTCTTTAGATTCAATTCAAGAGTATAATTGCGCTCGCAGAAATGTAAAAACGCACGTTAAACACAATCATACCTTCACAATGGCTAATTTAGATGTAAGAAAAATCCAGCGATGATCTATCCGCGCACCTAAGGGAGGTCGTTTTCTTACCAGATGGCATTACATTATTGTTTTAGCGTACAATTTGATTCGCATTTTAGTTTCAATCGTACATTTTTGCCAGTATTAGTTCTAACCAAACGTTATTCAGCCATACGTCTAGTTTCACTGTCTGAAACCAGGTTTTTCTTTATAAATGTGCTTTCTGAATTCAAGCGCAAAAAAAGTAATACAAGTAATATTAAAACGAAACGAACAAAAACAGAAATAAAATATCTAATTTCTGAAATTATCTCGAGCTACAAACCTCATTCGAGTGGTATCAACTTAAAAAAATTTGTCATACAATTTACACAGCACTTCGCATAATGTAAGGAATAAATAAACTATTCAAGAAGATACCATTACTTCATAACATAGCAGGGTAATCTAATGCCGAATATAAGACTTGCAAAAAAAGTGTAATCTTAGCTTTTAACGCTAAATTACATTTTATTAGCGTGGACACAGTGCTGGTTTTCTTTACGAGAGTTAAAAGCGTTTATGAAAGGGTGTACTTCTTAACATCCTGGAATGGCTGGAATCACCTTGGTTTGCACCAACCAACAGCAGTCATGTTCTCGATGATGGAAGCCAAGGCCTCAATGGTTGTACTTAAACTGAAGGTTACTTAAGGCGTATTCTTCCCATATAAGGGCTATCCATAAAAGACATCCAAATTTGCAGGGGTGAAAGAGTGGCTTCACGCAGATCGGAAGATAGAGGGGGTGGGGGTTGGCAAATTCGGACATTCAATTTCTATTTCTATTCTTCATGCATGTGACCTTAAGCTCTTGAGTGCTATGGAACCTGTCAATAACGACCACTAATGCACTGAATAGTACATCAGGCATAGATATGTACATGCCGTCATAATGACACATATGTGAAGAGGGTGCCAGGTCAGGGCAAATAGTTGTAAAGGCCCTGACCTAGCACCCTCCCGGAGTTATTGAACACCGAGCACATTCGGATCCGTACTACTGGTCATTTTTTTGCATGCCATTCGACGTTGGAATGCTCTTCCAAAAAACAGCCTTAAGCTGCATGAAATTCAATTTTACAATGATGTCGGTGTGCACCCCATTGAGGTGGCAATCACCAAATAATATTTGGTTGATGGATTACACCCCCCCCTACCACATGGCATATAACTTGCTGCTAGTAGGGCACTGAGTTGAATTGAATTGACGTCACTTCCATTACACAACATTTGCGTGACAAGGATTTCGTGTGCAAATTCATCGACCTGGCACCCACATAATATCGAAAAGAAAGACATATTTATACTTAAAAACAAATACAGATTGTACCCAGTCAATATGATCAAAGTTTGATGTTGTCTTTTGTTCGCGAACATTTTTTTACCCATATATATTCTTGCCCTCATAAGGAAAACATATATGAAGAAACAAAATTTGATTTTTGTGTGCTTAAACCGTATTTGGTTTGAACAAAAGGCGAATTAAACAACATTCAGTTCACGAACAGAGGCGCCCTCTACGCCTGCTCATTATTCGTGCATTTTGTTGATTATATTTGGCGTTGTTTTGGAAAGTAATTGGAAATTCCTGTGGCTCGAGTCCGTCACTTTGCACAGGGTGCGGAAAAGGGTTGATTAAATGCAATGGCACCATTTCAAAGACGTTAATGTGAGTAAACTGTAGCTTACCGAGAATCCAAAAAAAAAAAACCACTACGCAAATAGAAAATCCAAGGAATAAAAAACACGGAAAATGAGTGTTATTCCTAGTTTTACTGCACGTTGGAATTTATCCAGAAAGCAGCACTCAAAGCAACAGAATAAAAGGCTGGAAGCACAGTTTCAAATATTCTAGGCGCACCGCGCCTTCGAAATCGGTGTTTTCAACCGTAAATGCATCAAGCTGGATTTTGGGTAATAAATATAGTGCGAAGCAAGAGCATCGACTAACAAAGAGTGCCTACTGGATTCATTACTCTAAATTCCATGACTTTTCTATGCATTCTAAACATGTCCATGATAATTGAAACAAGGAGTTTAATTAATTAGCTTCTGAAAAAATTCCATTTCGTGGCATTTCTTATGTGTATATTTCTGTTATTATCAAGTAAGAACTCTAAAACCACTATCTCCAATAGAGAAAAATTACAACCAGCAATTTATGAGTTTCACCGAAATTCATTTTTAAAGTACAAAGCTCACTCCTGGCTGTTACTCTGTTCAGCGCTTTGAATAAAAGAAGAAAAAAAACCTTCATGACACTTATATGAATATTACGACTTATCCATAACTTCCATGCGAGTGTGCATGCATGCTGAATTTGCTACTCTAAATTCCACGACTTTTCTATGCCATCTAAAAATATCCACGACAATTATAACAGCTTTATTTGCGTAATATACAGTAATTCATGTAATGTGTTTATTTTGTGCTAACATAGAGTAATAATCGATAAATAACAACTCAACTAGCAATTTATGAATTTCACTGAAATTAACTTCTCAAAACTTAGTGCAAAACTCACAACTGGCTGTTATGGTTAGGATGGCACTATGTGATACCATCATACCAATCTGCTCTTTCAATGAAAGAAAACAAAACATTATAATCCTTATGTGAATATCATGACTTTTCCATGACTTCCATGCCAATGGACACCCCGTGACATATTTATAAAAAACTGGACAACAGGACTTTAAAAACAAGCGAACATAAACACTCAGCAAACGGATCGAATCAAAACCAGTTGCTCGATTAACAAAAAAAAAGTTTGCTGTAGGCTGCAGTAATGCTCAGATATTTATTGCAAACTGCATGAATACTGACAACGAAACCCGCTCCGCAATAACAAATTACCCTGCTTCGTATTCCTTCGAGGGCCCAGTTCACGTTAACAATTTAAATGCAGTTGCATATGTTTCTAAGCTACACATAAAAGGGTAGCTTGCAACGATAATCAAGTGCATCCAAAAGGGTGCAGAGTGATCATGAGCCATTACAGCATGCAAATTGAAATGAATCAGAGCATCTGCTCAAGCAGTGAAACCTGCAATAAGGAAAAAAAATAGCGTTTCCCAAAGCTCAAATTCTGAGAGGGAATATTTATTACTTTCCCCCAAGCTTTCGCTCTCGGTTTTACTCCCACAGCCCAGTCGAGAGCAAAACAAATGGCCTACAAGTCCAGAATGTGAAATTCGTTCATTTTCGCTTCGCGGAAATCCTCCCCATGCCAAAGGTCATTCCGTCCATTTGGCCATTCCACGACTGTCCCTAATGCTTCATCGAAATTCAAAAAAAGTCGGGTAGGAAATTCTTCGTATAACTTACAAAAATGGCGTTGCGTGCCTTTGCTAGCAAACAGGCCTGGATAAAAAAATATCTCCATTCTTCATCGCATCAGCCTGCAACGGCACTCCGAGACATCCGCGGATCGATAAGTAACTATAGTCCCATTATTACTGAAGAAAATGGGTACTGATTTTCAAAGCAACCGCGAATTCCTCCACAAATATAGATATGAACGACGAGTAAGTGACGGTTTCTCTTGCACGGGATGGCAGTTGGAAAGGGCGCCACCCCCTGGTGTCCAACTGCGAAAAAACGCTTGGTTTCTTAAGTTCGAAATCATATTCGGGGTGGAAAAAATTAAATATGTGCCATATATGACTTATTCCATACATTTATAGACCTGAAATAGGCCACAAACACAGCCATATACGTCCACAATCAATGCCCAAATACTTTTAATGTAAGTCCATGCAATCCGAATAGTGTAAATATTTATGTTTTTACATATGACCATAGATGTCAATATTTATGTTTTTACATTTTTACATATGACTACATATGTCAACACCATGTCACGTTGCATTAAATGGCCATACGTAACGCACACATGACTAGTTATGGCAAATATGACTACATATATTTCCATATTTAACTTTTCCACCAGGGATGCCAATTACTGTCCATACCTATTGTATATTTCTATTTCCACCAATAGCATTGGGGCAAATAAAGTGTGTCAAGTTCATGCATATCATATATGTTCTGGATCATGATACATGTATACTTGGCACACTTCAAGGTAACAAGTCTTATAATGGGCGTGAATTGTTGTTGAATATCATATCGCCTATTTGTTTTACTCCAATTCCGTATCGATTTGATGACAGTGTCCATTTGAGAGGTGAGAATGATAGCAACCATCGAGAGTAATGTCTAAGATGTTCTTTTTACATGACAGTGCTCATCTCTCTTGAGATTCAGCAGAGTGAAATTACATTTTACTCGCAGAACGTTGTCCACTTGATATTTTGAGTGATACATGCATATCATGTGGTAAGTCGTCGTTTGAAGAATATATTCTTTGAATACATGTACTGTATATGCATGCGAGGTTATTGAGTTTTTCTGATTATCAACTTCCATCAGATGCGGAACTAACGTATTCGCAGAACTACAGTGTATATGCATTAAGGCAGACCTTATACACTAATTACTAATGACATTATCTTCTGAGAATGGCATTACTAATGAAGGAATGATTGCAAGTAACGATGAATAACGATTGTTGGTAATGTCATTAGTAATTATCGTGTAAGGTCCGTTTAACACAGGCAACACCGCGGCTGCTCCAAGGAAAAACAAAATATCTGATTTTTTTGTTGAAAATTGAGATAATAGCACATTTGCAGTGACTTTCGTGATTTCCAACTCTCAACACTTGCCAGATTGCAGTTATTCACTCTCAAAATCCGTAATAAGCCTTTGTAAAACAACCACCATATAACGGTTATGAAAAGAGAACAAAGCGCTTCACCTTTCATTTTCTCAAAATGTAACGAAATGCAGATACAGTGGTTCTTTTTGGGACAACCGACCGGTTTTTGCAAATGTATACTGGAAGTCTGATTATGCTCCGACCATATGCATTTTTAACCGAGAGCATTCAACTATGCGAAACAGGTTGGAATTGCGAGTTACTACTTGAGAGACTCTTAGTGATTCGCCCAAGTAGAACTCTCCGCCAGCGCTCTCAGTGCCGCATTTACTTACAAGCTTCAACCCGAGAGGCAACTACGCCTCTCAGTTTCTTCCTGCATCATTCAAGTTCATCCCACATTTCGCTCGAGATCAGATGCTTTCAGGCCTAATCAATGTTCATCTGAAGAATTTCGGGAAACCGGGTGTCAAAAAAACGCCCGCAGGATTAATTATTCAGTTTTATATTTGGTACATGTGCGTATTCGTCAGCCAAAACTGTTTTGCGTAATTTGCAAATTGGCACGCATGCACGGAATTCGGCCCTGCTCCACATCGCAGGTTATTATTTATGAAATCTTGCGCTTCATCCATCGTTGCGCTCAGCCTGCCTCGAGGCCATAAACAGCCGATTCAAGAACGTTCATCCATTTTTAATTTCCATTTCTAGGTTAGTAATTTTGCGCATTTTTCTTAAGCCCACGTCGTCGTCGACCCGGCATTGCGCTGCAATTTTTAAGCCTCGTGCAAAATGTATTTATTCTTACGGAATTTTCCACCCATTTATAATTGGTCGTCACTACCTTTCATGTCATTTGAAAATGCCTATTTATTTAGAAAAAACGTCGACAAACGTGGAAAAAACCCGTTCTACAACATCCGAAAACGACATAGAGCCTCCTAAGATGGGCGTGGGAGGTTGCATGACGATTTTTTCTGTTTATTTAGTTGGGTTTTTTTTATAAATAAACGAGGAGTTTTATAAGGAACTCGGTGTAAGATAATGAAGACAGTTCCGATCAAAACACTTGCGAAACTGCTTTTTTCAAATTGTTTAATCATTTTTTTAAAATAAAGTTTAAAATGTTTTGGAATCTAATGAGGAAAATATCTAAGAAATAAAAACCGTATTTCGGAGGTTTCAACGGGTGTTTTTTAAAGTTTATTTAATTTTGTGTGCGAATAAACTGGAGATTTCCAAATTATAAAGAATACAGACCCTAGTGGAACTAATTTTATAGGGAAAAATAAATTTAGTAATTACAATTATCCTTTTAGTTCTGGCATTGTCAGTAGTCAATGGGACACATGCATATTTTCCTGACTAGATCAACCTGACTATCTATTTCAGTAACAATACACTTGTATAAAGGTAGTGGGTACAGTGAAACCTGTCAAAATGATCACCTTGCTACATAAACCACCTACATATGGTGATTGATTTTTAGGGTCCCTAGGGGTTTCTCCCTACTATAGACTCCTTTATTGACCGCTGTAGGGTTCTTTGTGCATAAATACACTTAAAGTATGCATATTTAGTTAAGGAAATGCGCCTACGCGCATGAATACAATTTAGACAAAGAAATGTACCTTTGGGGAAATTTCCCTTAAAGTGCACAGGCCTACATGTATGAGTAACCGCAATAAGTTGTGAATTGTTTCAACGATTTTGAAATATATTATCTTCAGAATGTGATTTCCATACTTGTGATTTTAGTATGGCATCAGCAAAGTCAAATACGACTAATGAAATTACTCCATCTTAGTCAAAATGAAATCTGGAATGAAGATTGCAGTGATGATAATCGTAGTTTGTTTTAGTCGTAAAAATTGTAAAAAAAAATTATTTTATCTTTTTAACATTTTTTCGAAACACTGACCATCTAACTAAGGTGAACGAGTGTGTGGCGGTCCCCATAGCAAGGTTTCGCTGTACATGTATGACATGTGCGATATGGGCTTGTCTATGAATCAGAATTTTCAAAATTATCATCAACGCATCAAACTGCGATCTATTCTGGCACGTTTTTGTGACCAACTCCTAAGAGATATAAGGAACTCGCAGCTCATCTTCTGCAAATGGATAAGTGCTTGTGCTGGCAGGATATGTTTTGCAACAATCTTTTCAAAATGCAAATAAGAAAAGTATGCAAATTACGGGGGTACTCAGACAGAGCTGAGCAGATGAGCACACCAGCCTCCCAGAGGGCCTCCCAAATCCACGAAATTTGCTCATTCGCAAACAATCACCATTTCCAATCGCATTCGTGGAAAATGCAACGAGATTTCTTTCATCCACATAACCCACATAAACAGGAGTGGATTTCTCGGAATTAAACAAGCGCGCCAGATGCTAGGGCTCAAATCCGAGCAAAACTGCAATCTCACGCTTCGTGGTTGGCGCATCTCTCTGCGGCCCTAACTGCCATATTTCAGGAAATCTTTTTCAAAATATTGACAAGATGGAACAGGTAATAACTAACGCTCAGAGAGAGAACCAGTTAGAAGGGTACGAAGAAGTGGACGGTGCCTTTTTCCCGTCAAACTTTACCTCACAGGTCACGTGGATTCCCTAGCCAATTTCGAGTATTTACAGGTCTTCAATTGGCACTCGGCCGATTCATAAGCTATCCAATAAGGGAGTATCGACAAGAGCGGAAATGATGCCCGCGCAGAACGTGTTGGGCCTTTCAATTTCAAGAATTCATCCAACTTAATAGATTTTTCTCTGTGAGACTCGAGGCTGGTGCCATTTAAACCTTCCATCGTAATTTCCCGTAAGCCCAGAATTCCACCGATGCACTCTTGGCTTGGCCACGTCAAGAGACAGACAGGGTCGAGCAAATTAACAATGCGTCACGTGACTGCCTCGCCCGAAAGGTGTCCTTTTGGGGCTGTCCGCAAAGGAGGGGATTATATGTACAGTGTGAGAAAAGTTTGAAGTCCGATTCCTAGGTCCTGTGTAAGAGTTAAATTGGCGATTGCAATAAAACCTGACAATCAGGACCACTCATTCCTGGTAGGCAACCAGTCAAAATAATACGAATAATAAGAATGCTGAATTTTGCCATTTTTGTGTTTTTTATTTCAATTAGCTGCTTGAAAACTTCCCTTAAGGATTCACAACTCAAGTCATTTTTAACAAATGCGTCCCTAAATGACGTAATTTTTATGATTTCTTATCATAACCTAAATTTTTATACGCCATTTTTATAATTTTCATTTTTATGATCCTGAGTTAATGGTTATATTATGACTTAATTTACGTTATTTTTATGACTTCTTATCCTGTGTTAATGGTCTTATCATGACCTAAATGACACCATTTTTATGACGTCTTATCCTGTGCTAATGGTCTTATCATGACCTAAATGACGTCATTTTTTGAGTTATTATTCTGAATTAATGGTCACGTTAAGGTACACGCTAACAACTGCGTCCCTAAATGGCGTCATTTTTTATGATTTTTTTCTCCTGCTTTAATAGTCTCAACATGACCTAAATGACGTCACTTTTTGATTTTTTTTATGCGTACCTAAATTCATGATTCATGATTTTTCATCCTGAGTTAATGGTCTTATCGTGATAAGGTCAAAGGTCGAATGAGAAACAATATAGAACATCAATGTTAAATGCTCACGTCATTACGTCAATTTGGTAGGGACAATATGACGTCGTTTTTTGTTTTTCATCCAGGTAAAGGGAGGTTTTGGCAGCTTCAAGTACACGCTTTTGTTTGGGGTGAGGATTGGAGTAGTACTTGGTCTTTCCTGGCGAAAAAGTCCTTATGACAAGCCAATAAGATAACGTTTAGCATAATTGTATCTGCCCCCTCAGTCTCATTCCCGTAATTTCAAAACTTTTCCAGCTTTGGTCTCAGGCGCCAAACAAATACTCCAGCTCTCGCTAGCGTTGCTTGGCATGGGCAGCACGCAATTTCTTAATCGTCAGCGTTTCATTTGCATGAAGAAGCATTCGTGGAATTGATGAAAAACGTGAATAAATCAGGGGTTGGGCCCGACAAGCCTCCCACCTCCGGTATCTAGCTTGCATACAAATTAAAGAGAGTGACGAAACGCCATATTCCGATCTGCATTCGGGAAATTCAGTACCTCATCATCAGTTCGAAAAATGCTGTTCAACCTGCCCTTTTCAAAATCTAGTCGTTTGTGAGAGTTCACCTTTGCCGGCCAGCCGATGATCTATAATTCAACATCTGGGAAAAGCTGCGAAAAATCCAGAGCGAGCAAGTCCACCGGTAAAGAAAACAAATCCAGATCGCTTTCAAACCAGCAAATAAAATTGTAAAATTCCACATTTTAAAAGAAAACTGAGCGTAAAACACGCAACGCGGAATGTGTTAATGGCATCTAAAAATGCATTCATTATTGCACCAAACATTGCAACGGCAATAACTGTTTATTTAACCATCAAAAAGGCAATTTCCTTTCCCTTCTCATAGGTGCATATGAAAAGCGCATCACACCCAATGAAACAGGGCCATATTGCGTTTTTATTTGAAAAATAATGAAAAAAGGATATTCTAAGGGGCAGTCCACAAAGGACCCTCATCAAAGTGGACTTTCTTGACCTCTTATCCCCCTCCAGTATTTTGGTGAATGGTTATATTTAAAGAAAAAATACATGTATGTAATTTTTTTGCTTGATGGACAGGTATTTTTACACATAAAGGTTCTATGAGGCATCAACCTAAGTATTGTTTTGAAAGAAGTCATTAAATCGGTCGGATGGCTAACAAGTGATACCACTTTGTGGAACAGCGTGACGTCATTCACAAAGACGACCAAAAAGACGTCATATTTACATCCAATTTAGTACAGCAGTTGTTTCACTGCACTCATGAGCTTCAGTTGATCAAGAGTAATACAAAATGGATGCTCAGATCCCCCACTCTTTTCTCCCTTCTAGGAAATCTCGGACGTCTTTTATGGGCGACCCTTCATGAACTTTTGTAACAAATACGGAGAAACGGTTTGAATAACGCAGATAAGGTTTTTGGGCAATTTCGGTGTTACTGGAATCACTCTTGAACATTTCCACGAAATCTGAGAGGCGATTCCAAACTGCAGAATTATTTTGACCAAAACCTCTATTTATTCTGACAAAATTATTTTGACAAAAGCCCGATAACAACTTGATCCGAAACTTAGATAACATGATACAGAAGAGCGTCATTAAAATACAGGAAAGCTAGATAACCCAGCAACTCGGTCCCACTGACCTAATTGCCAATTTCTACATCTTGCAAATTGTTTTCCGATTTGAAACCCTTACAGAGAAGGTTGAAAACTGAACCCTGAAATGGTGCAGGGTAACGCATATGATCCAATGCCTGCAACGGTATACTCTGAGCTCAATACGTGAGGCTCTTATGTTTTAAATTTTACTTTACATGAAAATTCTAATCAGATGGAGGGGATCTTTATACGAAACCACGTAGATGGTAGAACCTCGCATTCCAATCCATTTATGGAAATCCGAGCCCGTTCGAATCCATACTATTGTTCTTATTTTTTGCATGCCACCAGTCGTTGGAATTCTCTTCCAAACGATAGCCCTTCCAGGTTGTTCCTACATCCCTGACAATTTCAGGTTTTCCAGGAAACACCAATTTTCGTTAATAATTCCGTAATAATTCAGTTAATTGTTCTTAGAAATAAACGGTAAACGGCCTATTGCAAAAAAAATGACTGAGCTGAATCCCTAGAATTTTACCCATAAATAAATTTAGCACTAAAAATACTAAAATGGCTAATATTATCCCCGTATAGAATCGATTGCCCACTAGGGTCCCATGTCCCATTTATTAACAAAAAGAATAAATAAACTTCAAAAACCATTACCAGGTTTCCCACTCCCATTCTCAAGTCCCATGTCTTTTCCTGCCTTTATCGAAAATGTTTACAGAACAAAATGGAAACAAAACCTACCTACATGTAAATTTATTTCAATAATATAGAGGAGCCGAAACCCCAGTGGACGACCAGTATTTAAAGCATAAATGTAATTCATTTGCATGGTGGGCATCGTTTTGGTTCACCCAGATGCAGGGCTTAGTCCCTTAGAAACTGGGTGCATGGGTTTCACCCCAATGGCATTCATGTGATGACAGTCACTACGTTTACATGCACTGTTAAA